>APFE031111009.1:68563-125524 GCA_000404065.3 Pinus taeda
TTATAATTATTGTATTGTATTTGGGTTATAGTTTAACTAGAAATTCTTATGATATGAGATATAGTGTGAATTATGAAATTCAAAGTTCAAATTCGTTGGAGTAGTCTAGTCTACAGAGGAGAATAAGTCATAGCATCCAAAGGTATAGTGGCAGTAGCCAAAATCGACCCATATCAATCAAGCACAAGACCAACCTAGTTGTTTATTCCTCTAGTTACAAAAAAAATTATAAATAATTGGATTGTTTAGTTTTATATATCAAAATAAAGTTACATGTTATTTAAAAACATATGATCATTTTGCTTGAACACTTTGTTGGTGATTATGAAAATGGTTTTAAATTATTTTTAATTAGTTAAGAGCTTGTTTTATTTTAATATAAAGAAATAAGTTAACGATCTAGAGGCATATCACAGAGTGGAAGAATACATCCTTACAAACCATCAACGAGTTATTGTATCGAGAATAGTGAAATACATTACATGCTTTTCAGTCTAGTATGGGAAAGGAGTTGTCATGGACCAAAGAAAATAATATTACATTATTTTTTTTGTTAAGTAAAATTTCTTCTCATCTTAAACAACACAAAATTAAATTAAATAAAAATAAATAACTACATACATATATATGCATGTTGTTCTAAATTGTGATATTCATTCCACAAATTAGTAGAGTAGAATTTGTGTCTCTTAATTTTGGTTCAAATTCTTGAGCAGTTCAAATTTCTATCAAATTTCTAAATGGTATCAGAGCATCAAAAGAATACATAGAAACCTTGTTCCATATCTTCTCTCATATAAATTTTGATTTGTAATATTTTTAGTGAAAATTCTCTTCAGTGTAGGAAAAATGTCTTTCAACAGATTGAGGTTGGAATATGCATTGGAGTGCACCTTGAATTTTTGTGCTTGGAAAGATAGGATGGAAGTTGTCCTTGATGACAATGGAGTATGGGAATATACACAAACGAATATTTTGAAACCAACAACATCAAATGCACAAGCACTTTCTTAGTGGAAGAAAGACACAGCAAGAGCCAAGAGGATTATTCTATAGGGTGTTAGAGATCATGGGGTTTCTAACTTGCATGGAATGGAGACTCCTTTTGAAATGTGAAAAACTCTCATAGATCTCTTCCAAAGCAGTAGTGATGCCAGGGAATTGTCATTGAGAGATAAATGCTTAGGAAAATTCGAATGCATAAAATTGAAACCATTCCTCAGTACCTATTTAGATTCACTTAGGTTCGAGATGAACTTGGATGAGTAGGAGAAAATGTGCCAACATATGAACTTGTGAGCTTAGCATTCCTTGTCCTTCCGAAATCCTGGCACAACTATCAGGATTCAGTTAATGGAAGAGACAGGTTACCATATTGGAAGAGACTTTGGTCTGATTTGTTGCAAGAGGAGATAAGAAGAAACACTAAATATGGTGCTACATTCATTGTAGATGAGGAAGACGCTTGTGATCAGGTTGGAAAAGGAAAGAAGACCCAAGGTGAGGAAGAATCCATCCAGAACAATGGCAAGAACAAGGACCTCAGCAAAATAAAATGTTTTCACTGCCATGAATATGGACACTATGCAACCAAGTGTCCACACAATAAATCCAAGAAGGAGCCTTCCCCAAGAGAAGGAGGAGATGCTCTAGCATCTCAATTCAAGTTAGATTTCACCCTCTTTTCTTTCATGGCAAGAATAGTAAGAGGGAGTGTGTGGTACCTATATTTTGCTATCTCATATCACATGACAAGAAATAAGGAATCCTTCAATAGCCTAGAGGAGAAGGATCTCTAATTCGACATAGAATATGGAGATGATGGGAGGTTAGTACCAAAGGAATTGGTATTATCACTTTTAAGAGGGATTAAAACTCCCATCTTCACTTGAAAAATGTTATGTATATGCTTGGGTTGAAGAAAAAATTGATTTTTTGTGGTTGTATTGGAGGACAAAGGTTATGATGTTCTTTTCAGTAGGGACAAATATTTTCTGAAGCATGTTGCTACTAGACAAGTGAAACAGATTGGAGTTAGAGTGAAAAATAGCTATAAGCTAGAGGTGGATTTCACCATGCATGGAACTATACCTCCAAGAGTGAGGTGGAGTGATGTAGAACCTTAGTCCTAGAATTTCTAAGAATTGTAGTATACTTTCCTCATGGGTCATTACCTTGCTACAGTGGCCCATAGTATTCAGTAGCAGAAGGATCAGTTTTAGTTGATGCAGTCAGATGTTGAGGAGCATAAAGCAGTGTTGATAGTAGTGCAGGAGACAGTGCATAATCAACATTAGTGTAGTCTTCCAAGTAGACAGTTGCAAAGATACATTTGATCCTATGGTTTTGGATGCTTCTCAGTTGCAGTTGTTGCAGTAGCAGCATAAATATTGAGAGGTAGTGCTATAGTACATTCCACAGGTGTTGGATAGGGGCGGTGTAAAATCCCTTTCTTTCTAAGAGGGAGAGTTAGAAAGTGTAGCAAGAAAGGCTCAATTTGACTTTAGCCTTAGTCGAATTGAGTAAATTGAATTACCACATTAACAGGACAACTTGGAGGCAGTTAACTAGTATGGCATGTCTCCTGTCACTCATTTAGCTTAGTAAATTTGAGTTACTGGGCTTGGAATTTAGTTATGAATGTGTTGATTGCAAAATGTTAGCATTCTAGTTCAGTTATTTTCAGTTGTACTCAGTTAACTAACCTCTAACAATTAATAGAGCTATTTGAGTAGTGGAAAAATAGTCTAACTCAAAGATCTGTCAGTTAACTAATTAATCAACCCAAAATAGCTCATGCATTCATGGAATTTGAATTTCTTAGTTGGAGAGGAGGAGACAAGGCTAGTGTAGCATGAGTTGTATACTAGTTGAGTGTACAGTTGTTGCATGCAGTCAGGAGATCAATTCCTTGGGAATTACATGAGGAAATAGGAAATTTCTTATTGTTTAGGAGCTAAAATTTGGTTAGATTTTCCCAAGGAAATAGGAGGTTGGAGGAGGCATAAAGTGGATAACTATTGGCTAGATGTCCTCATTTAGTAGGGAGAACAATTTTACCTTTGCAAGTTGTGCTCAAAGCTGGAACATGGAATTGTAATAGTTTCTCTATTCAACTGATTAATGCAAAGTGGATTGAGGGGTTTTTCCCAATTGGGTTCCCCTAGAAATCACTGCGTACTTATGGTTCCACAGATTATTAGAGTAGAATTTGTGTCTCTAGATTTCAGTTTGTATTCTTGAGTAGTTACAAATTCTATCGAATTTCTAGAAAAAAAATCAATCTTTTTTGCAAATTATATATTTATTTATCGATATATATGTATTTATACTATCAATGGTATTTATATCACATTATTTTTTTAATAAATCGTCTCGCATATATATCAAACTATATATGTTATCAAAGTTTTAATAAAATTAAAAATAATAATATTTTTATCTATAGAGATGTGAAATTTATTGCGCTAAGAGGTATATTCTACAACTTAGTATGAGGGTGATGTGTGATTTCATCAATGCCTAATGTAGATTCAACATGTGTACCTTTTAAAATAAAATTAAAATATTCTTTAAATGAAAATACTAAGTCCATATCCTTGACGGGGATGACATTAAGATATAAGGAAGGGCTGGGGAGAATGTGTCCAACACCTTGTCCACATGACTATGAGTAAATGTGGAATATGGCCTTACTGTTGTTTAATTAAACATCTTCTTTGGATTTAATTGTCAGCAAGAGAGAGAAATGCATATGTGCCTTCGAAAAAGCAAGCAAGTGTGCTTGGTGAATGTTCAGTTGTAGGTGCATCAAGGTTATTCTACTATAGAGGGGAGAAAAAGTGAGCCTCTATGAGAGAGGTAATAGTACCACCCCAATAAAGACACACATAAACAAGAAGGTTTTGTCTAATGTCTGGCAGAATAGTCCACACGAATGTGATGAACGTTATAACCATTACAACACATTCTTAATAGAATAAGCACCAAAATAACCAAAGTAGTTCAACTACCATAGTATCGATGAAAGAAAACATGAACCATGAACATTCACCAAATAGTCTTACAAACATCCATAGTCTGTGTATGACCATGTGTTGGCCATCAGGCTTCAAATATTAAGAATAAGTCCCAAGATGCATGAATACAATGAACATCACTTGCTCCAATAGTGGAGCGCTGGAGCCACTATTTGCTCCACAAAAGTACTAAGTTATCTCGCTTATGCCTTATGGGAGAAGCCAAAGCTAAAATTCCTTTACATGATAAATGAGGAGTTATTTATACTTGAGAAGTGACCCTTTCATATCCTCATGACTCTTGACTTTCTAACTTCTAAGGACCTTTGGATTTCTGTGACCTCTGGAATTCCAAATGACTTTTGAATTACCTATGACTTTTGGTATTACATATCCTATGGACTTCCATGACTCTTGGACTTCTACTTGCTTGTCTTTTACAATGATTACAATAATATTTGTCTTCCACCTCATCGTATGTTGAAACTTGACATGTCATTATCTTGGATGACTGGGACTAATAGTGACTGATGACATGGACATGCAATAGGAGTCACATGGTTGCGACTATGTCTTTTCTTTACCATCATCTGCTCATGGTTCTTACACTCTTGGAAGGGTCTTCAATATCTGAGTCTTCATGGTGTTTTGATAATAAATTTTCATGTGTTTTCTTGGTTCTTCTTATGCTTCCTTTGTATATCCTCTTTTCTTGATCTTCCTTGTGTGTTCCTGCCATGAGATCCTTGGAATACCTATTTTTGCAATTAGTCATGATAAACAACTATGAGTCTGAAAATATCCTACTCTTCTTGTCTTTTCAGTGTGCTGAAAATGGTTGAGGGAGATATAGGGCACAAGGGTGCACTTTGAAGGGAGAAAGGGCTAAGGAGGAGTGGCTTCGAGCCTTTGGCATGCACTCATGCACTCTAAGGAAGAAGGAAATTGAGAAGGGCGCATGTCTCAAGTCTGAAGGATGAAGGGTGAAGCTTCAAGCTTCCCAAGTGCACTATACACGTAAGGGAGAGAGGCAGGGCACAAGGCACGCTCCCAGAGGTTGAAGGTTGTGGCTCCATGCTTTCAAGGTGAGCTCATGCACTCAAGAGGTCTCATGGAGGGTGCAAGGCACACTCCTAAAAGCTGAAGGTTGGAGCTTCATGCCTTCAAGGTGCAATAGTGTGCTCAAGAAGTCCAGGAGGGCATAGGGCGCATAGGGTAAGGCTAAAGAGTTGAGGTTCAAGTCTTTAGGATGTGCCAGTGCACTCAAGGAGGGTGCACTTCTTTGAGTTGAAGGAGTGCGCTCAAGGAAGATTTAGTCATTTAGGAGGGTACAACCTAGAACATGGAAGTGGATTCTTTCTTTTGGAATGCACCCAACTATGTGGGAGTGCACAGGGCACATGTATGAACAACAAAGGGTCACTCATCAAGGCTTCGGAGTGCACTCAAGAGATCTTGGCTTTAATGGGCTCATTTTTCAATCGAAAATTGTCTAAGTTTGGATGATTGGTTAAGAGGTGAGCAAGATAACTTATGGAGAAGACATATTAATGCATCGTGAAAACTTAGATACACCTAACCAATAATGAATATACATAAAAATGCCACTAGATGCACATTCCCCAAGTATAAACCATGACATGTGTGCAACTGTGACCCATAAGTGTCGTTTTACAACAAAAAAAGTGTTGCGACCATGAAATGCATATAAAGATATTCCAGTTGATGTGATGATGCTTAAGAACACTCAAGAGATATGAAACAACACAAAACAACACTTGACAACAAAGGAAACACTTGATACAATAATGAGGTAGGCTCCAAAATTCAAATGTAGTGAAATTTTGGAGGGAGTTGTAGAAGTGACAACACTTGGCAACACATTGGGTGAAATTCAGCTTCTCGATCTGGGAATAAATTTTAGCTAAGGGTTAGACCTTCAGGAAGTATTGATTTCCCCAAGTTCCCCTTTTCGGCTCATCTTTACACAACATTTTATTTCTCTCTACTTAGGTGAACACACATAATGATACACCGTATCGCAATTGTTTGGATTCAGGAAGGGTAATGTGCATGGCGATTTTACGATATTCCGAGTATGATTTTTCTATCTCTGATGTTACTCTCCTGCCAGCGGACCTGAACAGTACCCTGATGGAGCCACTTCAGAGGCACAAATTTTGCTTAACTGCCAACAGGCCTAGATAGTACCTCGATGAAGTCACTTGCTTCACCTCCTTGCGCAGGAATCCTTTCTCTTCTTTCACCCTTTATTTATTTATTTAAAATAATTGTGCATCGACACTTATTATTTTGACAAGTGGAAGAGGGATCCTAACTTATTGAGAGAAAATGAGTTTTCCCCTTTAGAGAAGTATTTAAGACCTCTGATATTGGTTTGCTCGATTTAGATTTTCCCCTTACCTCTTTTCTATGAGATTGGACAAGTGTTAACCCAACAATATACATATAACAAGTTGAGTGGATTGAACACTAGCATAAGAATGGGCTTAATAGGTTTCCCCAAGGTTCTCTTACTAGACGAATCATATTTTCCATTTGGAATTAGCTCAACCTATGAATTTTCCTAAATAGAGAAGGAGCGTAAAAAAATAGGCAAGTGTTAAAGTTGTCACGTTCCTCTTTGATTGTACTACAAAGTCCTTGGGCCATGTACTTTGACACACAGGTCTTATTTATGTATAGTGACCAACAATAAGACATGACACAACATAACATAATAAAAGCGTGACGCTTGAGGACTGACAAAAACCAACAAATAAAATAACGAAAAGGTGCAAAATAATATGTACAGGAGATGCAACTCATAGTTTCTACTGGAAATAATGCTTTAGATCTCAACAATTTATGGGTCAGGGGTCAATCCTCCCATCAAAATATTTGAGCTTGACACTATCGTGGTCGAGTTTCTCTCAACTGTAAATGGTCCAATCCATAATGGATGGAACTTTGTATGTTTACCTTTGTCTTCATGGGGTTTATCCCATTTTAGAACAAGGTCGCACACATCAAATCTCTATGCCCCTACATATTTTCTATCAAACCAATGCTTGATACAGTTCTGATGCACAAAAAATCAGTCTTTGGCTTTTAGCCTCTCTTCCTAAAGTTTAAGTAAAGTGTCTATCCTGCTATGAACCAGTAGGCAAGGTTTACCTTACGACTCTTGAGAGAGTTGTAAGGCTAGAAGGTACATGTTTGGGGGCCAGTTAAATTATTTACCATACACTAGAAATTATGACGAGGTTTTTAGGGGAGGCTTGGGGTAACATAGTCAGCCCAAAGTACATAAGTCAAAACAATATGCAAACTCTTCTTTTCATATAAAATGGTCTTCTTAATGATGTGAATATGATTTCTATTTATGGATTTAGCTAGACCATTTCTCTTGGGATAATAATTAAATGCATGCTTGAGAACAATCCCATTTTCCAATGCAAACTCATAAAAAAAAAATAATGAAAAGAAAGTTGCATTACCAAAGACAAGTGATGTAGGAGTGCCAAAAATGGTAATGATGTTATGTTGTATGAAGTGAATGGTTTCCTAGCCATTTACTTGTCTGAGTGGAACTGCTTCTAACCACCAGGTGAAATAATTTGTTGTTGTGAGAATATATTGGTTCTAATTTGACAAGTGTAGGAAACTTTCTTCAATAACATGAAGGCCTTACTGTTGGAATGGTTCTTCAATTGCTAATGGGAGAAGTTGGGTAGCTAACCTTTGATCATGACCAACACATTTTTTACAAGCTTAGCACTTGTAGACATAAGTGTAAGCATCCTTAAAAAGAGTGGACCAATAATAACCAACCCTCATAACTTTTTGTGATGTGGTGTCACCCACATAGTGGCCACCTATCAACCCATCATGTAGATATTTCAAAACCTTCTTTGTATCTTTTGGCTCAAGGAACCTTAATAGGACTCCATTTAAATGCTTCCAGAAAAGAATGCCATGGACTAGTTGATATGATCAAGCCCTTTAGTGGAAATTGGCCTTTTCTATTTACTGGATAAGTGTAAGGGCAAGGTGCCATGTTCCAAAAATTGTCGTAACTTTGTATACCATGATGTTGTGGACTTGCACTGAGGAACATGGTCGATGTTGTACATATCAATTTCTTGCTCCCATCTTGATAGAACTTGCTAAGGACAATCCTTTGCTTCGGATGCTAGTTTGCATAATCCGCTACCCTTTAAAGTATGAATTGGTTTGAATTCCAGTCATATTCTTTAAGACGGGTTATCTAGTTAGCTCTTTTCTCACCCAAGTCTTACTGCACAAAAAGAATTCTTACTACCGGGTGAGGTACACATACAATGGTGTGAGCTTTCAATAAGTATTATCTGAAATAATTCACTGCCTTTTATACTGCATATGCTTGTTTATCCACGATAGGGTAGTTTAACTATGGTCCCTAGAAACTAGTGCTCATAAAAGAGATGGGTCACTCATTTCCTTCATTATCCTTCTAGGTTAACATGGTAGCAATTGATAAATCTGAAGTAAATATACAGAGCAGGAAATATCTACCATAATCTGGACTGAAAAGTGTGGGTGCATCAACAATAACATGTTTGATATGTGCAAAAGTGTCTTTCTCCCATTTGTTCCACTTATATACTACATTTTTCCTGATCATCTCTTGTATTGGATTCACTATCTATGTGTAATTAGAGATGATTTTTTTGAGAAAAAATGATTTTCCCTAAGAAAGACTGCATGGCCTTTTTGTTCACCAGGAACGTGATTTGAGTGATAGCCTTGACCCTCTCAGGATAAATCTTGATTCCAATTTTTTCTATGATGTGCCCTAGTATAATTCCTTTGGATGCATTAAAGATGTTCTTCTTGGGATTAAGAGAAATGCCATACTTTCAACACTGCTTGAATATTTGTTTTAGATGACATATGTGGTTAGACATTTTCTAAGAAAATACAATGACATCATCTAAGTAGACAATAAGACTTTGACCTATGAGGCCATGAAAGACGATGTTCATTGTTCTTTGAAAATTTGCACCAGAATTAATTAGTCGAAATGAAATTCTTTTGAACACAAACATTCCCCATTTAGTCTGGAATGTAATTTTCAATCTATCCGGTTCCACTACTATCACTTGATTATAACATGACAATTTGTCTAGTAGTGAACTTTTTTTAGACCCATATACTATCTGGAGTATCTGCTCCATGGATGGAACTAGATAGTTATCTTTGTCATAACTCTAGCTAAGATTATGAAAATCAACACATAGGTGAATTTCTCGAGACTCCTTTCTGACCGGGACCAAATTTGAAACCCACATGGAATTTTTAACTTTGAAAATGATTTGGGAATCCAACAAATTTCTCAATTCCTTTTTAATAAGGGGATCCAGTGTCAGATGAACTTTCCGTAGCTTTTTCTAAAATGGCTTCACCCCTTCCTTTATAGGAATCATGTGTTGGATGATCTGAGTATTGTAAGTCTTTAAATCATCATATTTCCAAGTGAACATGTCCTGATACTTCTTGAAAAGATGAATAAATTCATGTCTCTCTTGCGAAGAATAGTAGGTGTCAATATTGACATACTTCAAATCTCATGGGGTTCCCAATTTGACTTGTTCATATGCCAACTTAGAACTCAAATTCTTTATGTTTGTTGGCCCTCTAAGCCGATTTTGCAAGTCATGCAATTTCTCCAAGGACACCACATCTTTCGGCATAATTTTTCTGTTTTGTACTTGAGATGCTTCTTACAGAGCCTTCTCATGCTCATCCTCCTCTATGGTAGCATCCTTGAATACTTTAGCATTCACCATATAATGTAGTATATGTTAGTTGTCATTGAAAATGATTAAATTAGTAACATTCTTAGGTACAGATGGTTTGCATAAGATTTCAATAGAAAACCCATTTTTCAATGACAACATCCTTGAAGCAGCATTCACTAATGTATCAGTTGTTGCATTCTTAACTCTTGGAATATACGCATATTGGAAGCTTTAGAATGATTTATCAAACACCCTGCTTGTAGTTTTTAAGATGCAGTGAAATGCATTGTATAATATCTCGTACCTAGCAAGTAATTACCTCTGAATCACCAATTATCTTTAGGACCATTATCTTCAGATCTATAGCTTTCTTTAATCAAAGTACGAGTGCCTCATTTCTACAGTACTATTATTGCACTGGAAATCCAGATAGCTTGAGAGTATATGTTTCTTGTTGCATGAGCCTGTAAGTACACAACCGACTCTGAAACAATCCTGTGTCTTAGAACCATCAAAATAAAGAGTCCAAAAATTACAAGCTACCAAGTAATTTCTTGTACAATTACTATTATTATTACTAATAATACTATGTACATCTATATTACACAGATCATTTGCACTAGCTGGAGCGCAAGGAAAGAGCTCCAATTGTGTATTTGGGGGATAGGTGATGTTTGTGTAAGGTGGCACCCAAGGTGAGTTTTCAAAAATAAATTACCAAAGATTAGATGTGAAGGAAACAGGCTCATTTTTCACTTCGAAGGGTGTAATAGTGTATTTCATGTAAGTCTTTGATTCTACTTGAATTTGATTGCTCTCAACCTATGTGGAAGACATAGATGTGACCAGTCGGTTGCAAAATACCCCTGTAATTTTCTTGACTAGTCTCTACTAAGGAGTAAACCATATTCTTCTGATATGTCCATAATTACGATATTTATACATTGATGAACCTGATCATCTTTAGATAATATGATAAGCACATTTCTAAGTTCACCAATAGCTTGGAACAAATATCTATCCAACTGAATGATATGTGCCTTTGTTTTGTCCCATTTATCTTTAATTTTCATTGCTACAGATAATGGCATTACATTTATGGAGGCACCGGAATCAACTAAACAATTGTGAACATTATAATTGAAAATTTAAAATGTTAACAAAAACGTAGGGCAAAGAGTATTAGTTTCTAATGTTAAATCATTAACAATTGATTTTAGGGGACCAAAAGACTTACCAGACACCTTCTAGGAAGAATAAGCATTACCATTTGATGGAGCTTGGTAAAGGGCTCAGAAAAGTAGTTCCTACTAGCTTGCTATCCTTTTAAGTTTGAAGATTGAAATATTTTCATGAGATTTCTTCATATCTTCCACTACGTTGTAGTCAAGCACAATAAGCATTGTTGAAGTTTTTGGAGGATTGGATATGTTTGACATTTTCGAGGTGATAGTCTTACTTTTACCATTGGAGGAATTGATCTTTATTGTGGCAACATCTCTAAACTTGTTTTGAGCTTGGTTGACAGGTGGGGTGATTTTTATTAACAAATGTTCCTTCAAATTTTTCCTCGTCATATCTTGTTTAGTAGAAGGTCCCTCACTTCTCAACTTGTAGCGATTTTTTTTCTTCTAAGTTGAGGCCTCACTCAGTGGTGGTTCTTCAATATTTTTCATCTCAACATTGAACACACAACTGAAAGTATTAATTGTGTGTTTGACACTCATAGTTTCTTAAGCCGCAGTGGATTCTTTATTTTCTTCTACCTATTCAGTATACTCATAAGAAAGTATTGAATTAATAATGTGCACATTTAGATTGTTCATGATGTGATTCCATTTTCAGCATGTCTTTTCTGAATGATACTCTTGATGAAAATAACAATATTGGTCCATGCCCATGCTTTCGACATCCAGCACGACATTCAAGCTTTGTGTAGACTTAGATGGCTAGCTACTATTGTTGTTGTTGTTACAGAATTTTTTTAAGAAGTTAAACTTTGGGGGCTTGATGCTGACAGTGGTCTCACTTGTCCTTAATTTCATTTCTTCCAATTCATTGGACAAATTCTTAATATTTTTGGTCAATTTTTCGATATTAGTAGCTTATTTATCCTTAGCCTCTATCAAAGAGGCCTAAGACCTTTTGCTTGTGACTTTGGAGTCTTTGGATGATGCATCATCAACAATGAATCTGATTGCATGCAAGTACTTCTCAACAAAAATGGCTTCTTCGAAATTCTGGGCCAAAGTTTCTTTCATTGTTTTCTTTACAAATTGTGAAATTCTTATTAGCAAGGCATACATATAGTAATCAATTATGATGGAGGCCTGAGGGGTTATATCTTGGGGAAATTAGTACAATATCCAATTGAACCTCTGATTAAATTCCTTCACCTTTTCTTTTTCCCCCATCTTCAGATTCTGTAACTCTTTTAATAACATGGTTGGGGTTTTGTCATCAACGAAATTTTCAAGGAACAAACTTTTAAACCCACTCCAATTTTGAATTGAATACAAAGGAAGACTATGGTACCAAGAAATTTCTCTACCATCCAAGGTACAAGGAAAGAGTCTACATGCAACAATTTCATAGCATACCTTAGGTGTCTACAGGTGTAGATAGAAATTATCCAAATGGTCTTCCACCTTGATTTCCTTTTCAGGGTCATATTTTTTTAACAAATTTTCTGGTTGCCTTGACATCTTATGTAAAATACCCAGAAAGGAAAGTCAACCTTAAGTCATCCAATCCAGACCTTGTTCTGCAATTTCTTCATCTCTATCCTCCTCTTGTTCTTCAGAATCTTAGGGATTGCCTTCCTCTTCTTTGTGTTTGCCTAACCCACGAAAAGTGTGATCTGAAAGAAACATGTTGTCCCCGTCAGCCTCGTTAAAAGATGGAGGTTGATGTGTTTTTTTGTATTGTCTACAGACTTCGCTAACTCTTCAAGGGTAACAAAAACCAAATCTTCCACTATAGAAACCATTATCCTGGTAGGAGTGGTTGGTTTCTTCTTCACAAAATGAGGAAGATTATGTGCTCTAGGAATCAATCTGATAGCCTTTGTAACTTACGGGCTATGGGTAAAATTGCCCATATGTGCTCATAAGAAATATCATAACTTTGTTCAAGGCAGGGCTGAGAAGATCCGCGTACTTCAAATATTAAGTACAAGTCCCAATATGCATTGACAAAATGAACATCACTTTCTCCAATAATGGAGGGTTGGAGCCACTACTTTCTCCCCAAAAGTACTAACTTGTCTCTCTTATGCCTTATGAGGGAATTCAAGGTTAAAATTCCTTGACATGAGAAATGAGGAGCTATTTATACTTGAGAAGTGACCGTTTCGTATCCTCATGACTCTTGAATTTC
The DNA here is from genome assembly GCA_000404065.3 of Pinus taeda. Classification (NCBI taxonomy): domain Eukaryota; kingdom Viridiplantae; phylum Streptophyta; class Pinopsida; order Pinales; family Pinaceae; genus Pinus; species Pinus taeda. Next base: position 81,744 of record APFE031111009.1, read on the forward strand.
TAACTTCTAGTGGCATTTGGACTTCTACAATGTTTGGACTTCCAAATGACTTTTGGAATTACATATGAATTTTGGTATTACATGTCCTGTGGACTTCCATGACTCTTGAGTTCACACATGACTCTTGGACTTCTACTTGTTTGTATTTTACAATGATTACAATAATACATTTGTCTTCCACATCATAATATGATGAAACTTGACACGTCACTATCTTGGATTACTGAGACTGATAGTCACTGATGACATGGACTTGCTTTAGTAGTTACAAGGCTTCCACTGTGTCTATTCTTTATCATTATCTGGTCACAGTGATTCCAACCTACTAAGGGTCTTCAAACCCAAAGTATTCATGGTGCTTTTATCATCAAGTTTTAGGTGTATTCTTGGTTCTTCTTATGCTTCCTTTGTTTATCCTCTTTGCTTGATCTTCCTTGTGTGTTCCTTCCATGAGGTCCCTAGAATACCTATTTCTATAATCACTCAACACAAGCAAATATCAATTTGAAAATATCCTACTGTACCATGTTTCATGCAAATTTTCCTCTTCATGCCTTTGTGGTGTGGTAAAAACGATCAAGGGAGCTACAGGGCACAAGGACACACTTCGAAGGGATGAAGGGCTAAGGAGGAGGGGTTTCAAGGATTTGGCATGTGCACATATGCCCTAAGGAATCATGAAATTTAGGAAGGGTGTATGTCACAAGTCTGAAGGATGAAGGGGAAAGCTTCAAGATTCCTAAGTGTGTTATGTGCCCAAGGGAAAGAGGCAAGGTGTAGGGTGCACTCCTGAAGGATGAAGGTTATAGCTTCATGCCTTCGAGGTGTGCTCATGTGCTCAGGAGGTCTCAGGGAGAGTGTAGGGCGCACTCCTAAAGCCTGAAGGTTGGAGCTTCATGCCTTCAGGGTATGACAATGCGCTCAAGAAGTCCTAGAGGGTGTCGAGCGCACAGGGGAAGGTTGAAGGGCTGAGCTTTGGGTCTTCAAGATGTACCAATGCACTCAAGGAGGGCACACTTCTTCGAGTCAAAGGAGTGCAGTCAAGGAAGACTTAGTTATTTAGAAGGGTGCATTTTGGAACATGGAAGGGGATTTGAGCTTTTGGAGTGCACCTAGCTTCGTGGGAGGGTGGAGGGCACACTTCTGAACAATGAAGGTTCACTCATCAAGGCTTCAGAGTGCGCTAATGTTCTCTTAGCCTTAATGGGATCATTTTTCAATCAAAATTTGTAAGTCTTGATGATTGGTTAAGAGGTGAGCAATATGGTTTCTAGACAAAAAACATGTGCGACACATACTATCTCATCGATAAAACTTATAAAAACATAAAAAAACAATGAAAATACATCAAAACACTAATTTATGCACATCCCCAAAGTATACATAATGAAGTGTGTGGAACTACAGCTAAGAAGTGTCATTTTAGAAAAACAAAGGTGTTGTGACCATGAAATGCATATAAGGATATTCCAATTAATGTGATAACTCTTAAGACCACTCAAGAATATTCAAGACATATGAAACAACACAAAATGACACTTGACGAACAAGGAAACACTTGATATAACAATGAGGTAGGCTCCAAAATTCAAATGTATTGAAATTTTGGAGGGTGCTGTAGAAGCAACAATGTAAGTGAAGATCAACAACTTTCTCATTGGAAGAAATATCTTCAATATTTTGAGCACCTTTCCTCTCAGATGCTTTCTTTTTCTTCTTCATTTTCTTCTTCTCATTAGTAGTAGCCTTCACAAATTTGGGTTCACTGCTTGAAACAAGGTTAATCAAACTCCTCTATTGTTGTGTAGCTTTCTCCACCATATAGGCATTGCAATCTATTCAACATTTCCTTTTTTGTCTCACAATGCCTCACTTTATCAGCATCTGACTTTGATAACGCTTTCATGATAACCTAGTTGGCTTTTGCATTAAGTTCATTCTTCTCTCCATATTCTACAGACAACCTAACATCTTCATTGATGACCATTAAATAGGCTCCATTTCTAATCCTCCAGAGCTCATATTCTGATCCATTCAAATATCTAACTCCCTTTGGTGATAGCCAAACCTGATTAGCCATAGTTTCCCTTTGATCTACCTTTGAGCGATTAAGTTTTTCTTGAAGGAACTGTTCCTTGGCTCTATTACCAATTGTTGGAAACAATGTTTAATACTAAGGGGGGGGTGGGGTGAATCAATATTAAGGTTAGTTTTAATTTTATGCCAATTATAATTAGCAATAACATATCACGTGGAAGTAATATAAAATTGACATATAAACGCATACACCATGAGTAGCAGGCACATATGACACGGAGGATTTAACGTGGAAACCCTTCCGGTAGAAAAACCACCAATACTTGTTTGTTATTTGATGTAAAAATAAGCTCCTATTCTATTACATCAAATTGTTTGTGAGCCACCACTCATATGAAGCACCAACTCCCTTGGATTTTTTGTTAGCACCCATTAGTAGAAAGCACCAACTTCCTTCTTTTGTAGACGCCTGATAAACTTACCAAAAGCACCAACTTCATGAACTTATTGCAAAAGTGACCACCAATGCAAAGAAAAAAGACTTGTCACAATAAAGACAAAATCTGAATATAAAATAAACATCCATTACTTAAAGTCCCAACAAAATTGAAACTTTCATTAATTATATAAAATCCCAACAACTTTAAATGAAGATACCACTGTTTTACATAAAGTTAAACTTTTATCATTAATTGAAACCCCATCAAACTTTCAATGAAGATGCTATTGCTTTTCAGATAGTAAAACTTACTTTCTCCTGTATCTCCATAATGAAATGACCTGGAAAACACAACCAATCAATGCCATCAATCAAACAAGTTATTTATATATATTATGGAATGCGAAAGGAAACTAAGTGCAAGTTAAAAACATTATTTTTTAACTTGTTTTTAAATTTTATGTTAACATTATCTGGATTTAAAGTTATAATTTAAAGTAAGATTGTTAGTATTTTACAAATTTTATATAAATTATAGATAATTTTAAAGTGTATATAATTTAAATTAAGATTATTAGTTTTGCAAATTTTATATAAATTATGTAATACTTTTAGAAGTGTATGATTCAAAATTTATGTATTATCTATTTATGTGATGTATGGTTTTCAAAATAAAGTTTTATAGAGAAAGTTTCCATCGAAAAAATGGAACTCTACCTTTTAACGTAATTCCTACCCCATTTAAAGGCAACGTTAGTGCTCGTAGTCAATTTTAAATGTTTTAATGAAAATAAATCTACCTCAAACATTTTGTAAATTCATTAAGCATCCTTAAAAATGTCTCAAACATTTAAGTAATTTAAATGGAGAAAGGTACCTATAATTTGTGTCTATTCTTGGATAAATTTCAAACATTTAAGTAATTTAAATGGAGAGATGTACCTATAATTTGTCTCTATTTTTGGATAAATTAAAATATCTTTTTCTTTTAATTAAATTAAATTTTAATAATTTTTAAAATTAATTAACTAAATAAATAAGTCATATTACATAATATTGTGATTTTTTAATTATGTTATAAATATGTTTTGAGTATTATATATATATTGAAATAGGACTTCCACAATATTAATTTAACTATCAGTAATTATCAGGAGGACAATATGAATTTATTCTCTATAGAATATTTTAGAATATTTTTAGTAATACATACAAATAAAAGGTTGAGAGATTTATTTTCAAAGTAGTTATTGTCTTTTTCTCTTTTAATTAACTTCATGAATTAAAAAAATTGCCATATGAACAAGTGTCATATAAAATGAGTTATGGTTTTGAGTCGTGGTATTGCCCACAATATTATATCAAAGCTATTTACAAATGAAGAATTTCTGTGATAAAGTAAAGGTGAACCTCCATGGTTAATAATCTTGTTACATTTTTCTTTTCAAATGCATATGTATTTAACTTGTATATTAATTATTTTTATCATTAATATTAGTAATTACTATTTTAAATAACATTTAAATGTACTTATTTTACGATTTTTTCAATTTAAGCAACTTGAGATGTACAATGAAGTAAGTGTTTTGTCGCTTATTATGAATTGATGTCTATCATCATTTACTAGCCATATAGTTTATATGGTTGTGCTAGTCTTAAATATAATTGAAAACTCCCTTTCTTTTCTAGTAAATGATTTTTTAATAAAATCTAAACCTATACTAGTGCAATCATATAAATTAAATGGTTGGTAAATGTGGATAGGAATCAATTTATGATAAGCATCAGAACACTTACCCCATTATACATCTCAAGTTGCCTAGAGTTAACTAAATTATCTCCTCTCTCTCTCTCTCTCTCTCTCTCTCTCTCTCTCTCTCTCTCTCTCTCTCTCTCTCTCTCTCTATATATATTATATATATATATATATATTATATATATACTATATATATATATATTATATATAAGAAGGCTTACGGTTGAGAGGGGCGAGAGAGGGTGGGTGAATTAATATAGCACATTCATGATCATCAAATTTCACTTTTTACGTTTCTTTCTCATAGTTATCTGACCTATTAAATAAAAAGCATTACGTCATATGAAAATTAGATTTAACATGTAAACAACGTTCAACTACAACATAAGAATCATCACACAAAAGAAACACATGTGGATGTCAGATATAAGTGGACAATCATAAGGGAAAAAACCATGAATTTCTTGTTGTTGTGATGTAAAGAAAGAACCCACTCCTTTTTACATCAGCTTTTTTAGGCACCCACCTACAGGAAACTACAACCTCTCTTCTATTTTTCAAGCTCCAACTTGTTGGAAGCACCCACTCCCACTTACAACAAATTTCTGCAACCTTCTACCTACAAGAGGATCCTACCTCAATTTTTAAGCTACGACTTTGCTGGGAGTACCCGCTCCCTCTTCTACAAGCTCCAACCTTCTCTTTATTAGGCTACTACCTAAAAGGAGAAAACAATCCCTTGATACATGAAATATTTAATGTGTTGGTTTACCTGGTAATCCTTAACTCTGAATACCTTGATCTCTTTGTCTTTGGTTTGTACTATGTCTCTGCTCTCTTAAAAAATACTTATCTTTTACTCTTCCCTATTTATGCATCAATCTGCTCCTTTTCCTCTTTCTCTTTGTGCCTGGTAACTCAAGAACTAGGTCTCACAAAAACCAGTCTTCTAATCCTCTAACCAAGCATTCTATCATTCAAAAGCACATCTTTTTATTTACATAACTCGTTGACGATTTGTATTTTATGTAGGAATCTGAAATGAAAGGTTCTCTCTCTATATTCCAACTAATAGTTTCACATATTTCATATTTTTAATATCAAAACACAATTAATGAACTACCAAATATTATTTAAAATACTAATATCAACCACTTTAATGATTGTATGGGTCAAGGAAAAAACAATGTAAAGCATTTACATCACAATATATTTATGCACCTGCAGCACAACATTTATAAGACATTCACATCATCTGCAATACATCTACTATCCATTCACATCACAAAATCTACAAGACCATGTCTCTGACAGAATTTACAATGTCAACAATACATACATAGGGGAATCAATACATACTCAGATTTAAGACTCTAACAGTTGTACATGACATCGATAAAAGTAACAAATAAAACCCTCAAAACTCTTTTCCATCAATGGCAATTGTTTCCAACATTATTGCATAGAGAGGCACATTCTATAGACCAATATGAGGGAGATGTGTGACTTTGTCCATGCTCAACATGGACTTGACTCGCATCCCTCTTAAAATAAAAATATAACATTCTCTAAAGAGAAATGCAATGCCACGTATAATAAAAACAAAAATGAACATGAATTAGTTAGTTTTAATCAAAAATCAATATAAAACATCAATAATCCCAACCTCACTATACTTGATTTTTCATTGATATTACAGCCAAATGTGAAAATATTTCACTCATTCTTAGTCATAAATACCAACATATATCCATCTTAACTCTGGATCTACCAAGGGCTGAAAGGGATCAACTCTCTCAATATGCAAAACTTTAGGAAAGTGTTTGCATCTTGAGAAATTTTATTCCTTTAGACATTGGATAGATCTGGAATTAAGATGGATATATATTTGTTTTTTATAATACTAATAGGGATCAAATTTCTTCATGTGCAAACTTCTAGTGTGCAAAATTAAAAAAATAAATAAATCTCTCTCTCTCTCTCTCTCTCTCTCTCTCTCATTATGAATATATTTCAATGTCACGTTTTAATTTTAAATTAAGAATCAAATGAGTTACATATCTCCCTCTGTGAAGTTATGGTATGTTCTATGCTTATAACAATTTACTTCTTTTTCTTATTATATTCCACAGATTAGCAATCACATGTACATAAAGTAAAGTGCAGATAGAACATTAAACAATCAATAGAAAATAAGCCAAGACAAGAGACACAAGATGTGGCGGCTAGCCAGGGACAAACCCCACAATGTGTGGGGAAGCCCTTTGATCAAATATTCTTTTATCTTCAATAATTCAACAGAGAGAAATAGTACAATAAATCTGATTCATATCATTAGTAGAAAACCCTAGATTAACAGCATCAGCATTAGCGGTTTCATTATCAAACTAGGGCAGATGATATCTCACAAACCGATCATCGTATTGACTTCATTCCACCACCAAAAGTTGCAGCTTCCGGAGGAGGTTCAGATGAACCTATAGCACAGTTCAGATGGGGAGATATTATAGGCCACATAGGTCAATCTTTACTTCTGCAGTTGCAGCTTCAGTTTCAGTAGTTTCCGGCTTCAAACTAGGGCAATCGATATCTTGCAAACCGTTCATCGGATTGACTTCATTCCACCACCAAAATTTACGGCTTTCAAAGGAGGTTCAGATGAACCTACATCACAGTTCCAAAGAGGAGATATTCTAGGAAACGTAGGTCAATCTTTACTTCTGCAGTTGCAGCTTTAGTTTCAGCAGTTTCTGACTTCAAACTAGGGCAGTCGATATCTTGCAAACCGTTCATCAGATTGACTTCATTCCACCACCAAAAGTTGCGGCTTTTAGAGGAGGTTCAGATGAACCTACAGCGCAGTTCCAAACAGGAGATGTTCTAGGCCACACAGGTCAATCTTTACTTCTGCAGTTGCAGCTTCAGGTTCAACAGCATCCGATTTCACATGTGTGAGAGAGAGACCCATTTCTGCGCAGTAGAGAAGAGACTCATTTCTGCGCAATAGAGAGAGAGAGATGTGATGAGATGAGTGAGTGAAAATGAGGAAAATTCCTCTTATATTTATACATAACGTTGGTGTCTGAATAGATGCAACTGTTGGGCTCCTGAGCCTACATGAGTTGTAGTCGGCTTGATAATAATTCCATAATCAAAATAAATTCATATCTCCATGAATACTTATCAGAATCAGATGATCTTTATATCAATCCTACACCTCTCGACAAGAGGAATTTAATAAAAATATTATCATCCATGAATAAGATGACCCACATGAAGTTTTTCCCTGGTTGCCAATTTTAACACCCTCTTAGTATTACTTGATATATTTTTGGACGGGTGCTCTACAATACAATATGAGGGATATCTTTCTACACAACATTGCATTTTAGAAATAATAAAATAACAATTATATTAATAGATTATTAAAATAATATTAATAATAAAAATATTAATCTTAGCCATAAATAAAATACTTCAGTTTACACCTTAATTTTAAATCAACTTTATATAGATAGGTAAAGTTATTGAAAGCAAAAAAATAATTTACTTTCTTTTTTAGGATGAGAGAAATATGTAATTTGACATATGTAATGTAAAAATAATATTGTTGATATTACACTATGTGTAACTCATTCTATGTTCAGGTAACATGTAATATTTAAAATAGAAATAGATTAATAACAAAAAAAAATTGTGCCAACCATAAATAAAATATTTCAATGTCCATATTAAATGCTATAATTTTATATCAATCTTCAATTTAAAAAAAAAAACAAATCTTGTATTTTCCTTCCTAAAGAGAGAAAGTTTTCTTATTCAAATAATAGGTGCTTTATAATTGAAGATATGAGGTATTTTTGTAATTCCTTCAAATGTTTAATACAAAGTTGATATATAAAATTTATATGAGTGAGTGAGAGAGAAAGAGAGAGAGAGATTATGTATATATGTTTTCTATTTCCAAACATGATCGGGCATGTATTGGAATTTTAATGTGGATAATGTGAAAATAAAAATATCTATATTGTTAAAACATTGTATTAGTGTGTCCATGAAAACCAACGTAGATCCATATTAACTCTAGACCTACCAAGACCGAAAAGGAATCAAATACATCATGGTGCAAACCTTTCCTCAAGTTTTGCACTCACATAAAGGTTTGCATCTTGAGAGATTTGATCCTCTCACCACTTGGTAGATTTGGTGTTAAGATAGATCTCTGTTGATTTATCTTATTTTATAGCTTTTAGTCACTTTTTCTTTGCACATTAAATATTTTATTATATACAACATTAAAATATTATAATGTTATATATAGTAAATATTCAATGTCCAAAGAAAAAAGTAACTGAAAGTTAAGAAATTTGTTTGTGACTATTAATGAGTGAAATGTTTTTACCACATTGGGTTGTAATATCAATGAAAAATCAAGTGACAATAGTGGGTTTGGGATTATTGATCAAGGAGGGTGTCTGCCACCCCACCGACTCCCTTGAAAATTATGGCTAGTGGCATGACAATTTGTTGCCATGCAACCCCCATGTGAATTGATTTCTCCTTCATTGTGGGTGATGGTTACTTGAGTTGATGGGCTAATGGGTGAGGTTACTATGGTTTTGAAGCAGCAATGGAAACAATGTCGTTGGCTTTGTAGTCCTGAAATTGGTATTGAACATGGTGGCAGACGACTTTGAATTTCCTTGACTAAGCAAGGATTCCAAGTTGCAGAGAGAAGTTTTTTTTGTGGTTTAAGCATGGTTTCCTAGTGGCCTAGATTAGGATCTTGGGGAGTTTGGAATAAAGGCAAGTCAGCCCAGTGGAAGCACAATTGGGACCTTGACATATGGAGTTTTTTCTTGGCTACTTATTAGTGGACTATTGGGTTTGTAGTGTTTCTAGTGCCCTTCTTCATGGTGGAGTATCAATCGGGTTTGACTCTAGATTCTGAGGCTTGGAGGAAGGTATTGAATAATTGCTTTATTACTTGATTTTACTCAAAATTATTATTAATTCTAGTTTCAATATCAACATTTGGGAGCCATGATTTATGTATGTTAATTATGTTAGTATTGTATATCAGTGTTTGGTCTAGGTTCTTAGGGCTCAACTGATTTATTGGTAATGAGGGGCTTGGCTGGAGGGGTCTATGTTTGTCTTATCCCTTGACAAACTGAGCTAGTTGTTTTGGTTCTGGAATAGTAGGTTATGTGGTAATATTTGTGGGGTTGTAGGGATACCATCATCTTGTAGACATGGCCCTTTGATTAAATGAATTCAGGCCTGATCATTTTATAAGGTTAACTTACCATTCTGGAGGTTTTTTGGTCTTTGGTAATTTCTTCATCTAATTAGGGTTTCTATGGTTGAGCCTCATTATTTGTGGTCTTGGATATATAACTTGGGATGGCAGCATCAAGACGGCTTCTTGTTCGAAATTTCTCAATTTTCAGGTCGTATTTTGGTGAGCTTTGGACATTTGTTCACGTGGTTTTCGAACACCCAAATATTTGGCTTGTTAGTCTTTTTCTTTGTGCTTTAGTCCAAGCATGGGGTCACTTTTTCTTAGTTATATTGACATTTCTTCTCGGTTTGCTGAAATCTAGTGGAGCACTTGTAGTAGTTTTGGTTCCTAGATATATTTTGGTGTAGCTCAGTTGGAAATGCCTCATTAATGTGGGCAGGTTAAAAGGGGAATTGGAAATAGGGATCAAAGTGGTAGGCACATTCTGGGAAACCCAAGCCATGGCGAGTTCGTTGACGCCATCCCGACCAATACAACTGGTACTTAGGAGTCGCTACCCCCTTAAGCTAATTTTGGTAGCCTGCTCCAACACATAACTATGCTCTTTGAACAACTTAGGAAGGATCAACATGATGATAGGAATGGGGTCACTGGCTTCATGAATGATCTCAAATGAAATTAGTGGCATAAGTAAGACCATCTAATTAACATGCAGAGGGGGCAGTGGCAGATACAGGATAAATTGGACAGTTTTAAAGGAATGCTAGCCCAAATGGAGAAGCATGTCCATTGTGGCTTCAGACCTCCAACGTCACTTGTCTCTAGAATGAAACATCCTACTCCAATCAACTCTTAAAATACATAAAGGTCATTGGTTGCATCATGATTTTGAAGGTATTTTGTTATCACCTACCTTTCCAGTTCTGGTTAACGAGGTTTTTTTGGTAGTTTTCTATATGTCTTAGTATTCACCTACTAGAAAATAAATACGGTAAGAGTGAGGTTGGTAGGAATTTAAAAGTTAGAAAATAAAACAAAATATATCAAGAGAGAGATGTGTAATTCATCCAATTCTTTATATAAAATTAATATATGACATTTAAATATATTTGTAATAATAAAAATTTCAATGTGACGGATCAATAAAATATTTTAATATGCAGTACTTAGTAATATTGACCTATATTTAAAAATATATTAATAACAAAATAGACCATTTTAATGTGGACAATATAGTCCATAAATAAAATGTCTCACTGCAAATGTTATGTAAAACATTTTTTTGTCAACTATGTCTATATTATAAATTTGTATATATGATATAAAGCAATTGAAAAAATGAGTTTTAATGGTTAAAATGTTTGAAGTCATCTCACTATTTTACATTTTGGTCCTTTTTTTGTCAATTTTCCCTGAAATACAACGCATTTTTTTCGGACTTAGAAGTTTAATTTATGTACTCTATATACCATTCAAAAATACATTTAAACAATGAAAAATTATACATTATATATATATATATATATATATATATATATATATATATATTAATATATATATATATTAATATATATATTATACACATATACACATATACACATATACACAACATATATTATATATATATATATATATATATATATTTATAATATATAATATGTGTGTATATGTGTATTGTGTATATGTGTATATATATTTATATATATATATATATATATATTTATATATATATATATATATATATAGAGAGAGAGAGAGAGAGAGAGAGTAGAGAGAGAGAGAGATAAAACCACTATAGAATCATTGAGGTCTAGCAAGGGATAATAGGGACGCAGTTTTTGTTTCAGATTTTGCAACCTAAAATAGGTTTAAACCTTAAGAGTTTTGAGCTCTCTCAGTGCATGCTAGATATTTTCTTAAGATTGATCTATACTCGTACTATTAAGAACCAACATAAATCCATCTTAATTCCATATCTACCAAGTATCGTGAGAAAACAAATTTCTTGAGGAGCAAACATTTTCTTAAGTTTTGCACTCAAGAATAGGTTTTCTTCTTAAGAGATTTGATCTCTCTCAGTGCTTGGTAGATCCAAAGTTAAGATAGATATATGCTAGTATTAATAAAAATAAAGATAATAGCCTTAAGTATTATATATTTTTCCTTTTAAAAAGTTATATTAAATTTAAAATTTACTTATATTAATGTTTTAATATTAAAAGGTTATGGCACTTAAGATGTATTATTTTATCAAAGAGTGGAAATATTTTCTTTGGATGTTACAAGGAAATCAATTTTTTGAAATTAAACTTCTTTTTCTTTTTGGTAGGTTAGCCCGTGAACTATTAGAAGGCATTCCTTTAACTGCATCATTCATTGTCAATCTAAAATCCTGTGGACAAACATTTTTTTTAACACAATAAAAAAATACAAATATTTTATGCTTTTCATAACTTTTACCTAAATTATTTGTATAGCGACATTCCAATTATTATTATTATTATGAGGGAAAATCTTTTTTAATTTCGAAATTATTAAACATATGGAGGGATCAAAAGATTTTATCTTTGTATGCCATGTGTTAACTCTATGTTGAGCATGGAAGAAATTACACATCTAGCATGCTAATAGGAATCAATCCATAATAAGCATCAAAGCACTTACTAAATGATACACTTCACATTGACAGAACTACCAAGTGTCGAAAGGAATCAAATTTCGTGAGGTGCAAATATTTTCTTAACTTTTGCACTCAAGAATAAGTTTGAATCTTGAGAGATTTGGTCCCTCTCAATGCTTGCTGGATCCAAAGTTAATATAGATCTATACTAGTATTAATAAAAATTAAGATAATAGGCTTAAGTATTATAGATTTTTCCTTTTAAAAAGTCATATTAAATTTAAAATTTACTAATATTATTTTTTTAATATTAAAAGGTTATGGCATTTAAATCACTCTATTTTATCAAAGAGTGGAAGGATTTTCTTAGGATGTAAGGAAATCAATTTTGTAAAATTAAATTTCTTTTTTCTTTTTGGTAGGTTAACCCACAACCTATTACAAGGAATTCCTTTAAGTGCCTCATTCATTGTCAATCTAAATCCTCGTCGGCAAACATTTTTTCTTAACACAACAAAAGAATACAAATATTTTATCCTTTTCATAACTTTTACCTAAATTATTTATATCATGGAATTCCAATTATTATTACTATGAGTGAAAATATATTTTAATTTCAAAATTATTAAGCATATGGAAGGATTTGTTGTAGCTGCTACTCTCTCCTCTAAATTTTTTCATATATATAACTTTTCGATCCCAGTAATGTCATATGAAATGTTGTTCTAATTCATTGAGGTCAACATTGGTCATACTTCTACTCTCCTTACATAAAGATTCTAGCATAGACCTCATTTCACACTTACCTTTTGCTTTTTACCTTTGCATACTTTTGGAGTACAAGGAGCATCCCACATTCTTGGTTGCAAATGGGCCATCTTCTGGGTGAGTTTCTTAATTGTTGTTCTTTGCTTTCTTTTATATTCACATATGTTTCTTTTTCTTTTGTATGTGTCGCTTTCATTTTATTTCACTCTTACATGTGTCACTTTCACTTGCTTTCGCATATTTTGTTAAGAACACCTTGGCATATCTTCTAGAAGTAGATTCAATGCACCCACTTATATTGTTTGATACTATCTATCACAAGAACATGCGTTGAACACACTCCAATGTTATAGCGCACTTCCTAATTTCACTCAACACTTGTGTTGTAAAGTCTTGCATCCTAATTGTCGCACTTGGAAATAAGTTTCATTTTATTATCGTTTCAAAGTATAGATATTGTTTTTGGGTACTTTGCATATTCTTTTCATGTGTTTAATTTTGTATGTGTATGTGATCATGTTCAAGACTTGTTTGTATGCTTGTAACAGTCTCCTCCCACATTTGTCTAAGTAACTGACCAACCTGGGTAAACATGTGACAAGAAGTTACTGTGATATGATTTGACCTCCTAAGTCACATTAAGGAAGTGGAACCAATGAAAACACACCATACAGACCTTCAACATCAACAATAGGACCCCTAAGAACCATCCCAAACTTTCTGCTAACCAACCCCTGGGTTCCACTGTGTTTTTAGGCTATCAAATCTTTGGATGCTCCTATGCTATGGGCATGCCAGCATCCAGATAGATTTGGACGCTCCCACAAGCCTGCATGCCTACATCCAGGGACTATTTCCAACAGACCTGTTCTAGAGTCCAGGGAATTTAAGGCACTTTTCAAGCCTAGAATTCCAACCACTGCCCGGAACTTGTTGTAACTTCCGGAATCCATTAAATTAACTCTAGGACTAGGCCTGACCATGCCCAACAGGGACTAACATTTTATCAAATACTTGGCATTAATGCAATCTATAGGCCTAAACAACATATTTAAGCATAGAGGTCTCATACTTATTTGAGAATTGTTATGAAGCATTGTTCCCTTATATCATTTGTTGCATACTCATTTATTAGGCCATAGATACATTGTTCATTCATTTACAAGTAAAAAAATGATGAGTGCCATACATAGCTATTGTCATAAAACATAAACATAACCAACATAATAAAAATAGAAATACCATGAATACATCATCCATAGAATCCGCATATAAGCCAATACATTTACACATGAAAACCCAAGGGAATGAATTTATCTTTAATGAATGTAGAAACCAATTGGGGATGGGACTACCACGTTCCACCCAAACATAAATTGGCTGATCCAAATATCTCTTCAGATAATCACCCACGTTCCATATTCCAAGCATGAATGTCAGGCTCATAACCAATCAAAAAGAACCAAACAAGTATGGATGCTACTAGAGTTCTCCACCTACACCGTGAATAATTTTAGTGCCTCCTAGCCTCTGAGGCTTTAATGTAATCCAAAGTATGATCGAGGGATCATTAGGCTCTACACCAAGACCCACTCTCCAGGCTTTACCATACATCCCATCCCAGGGCTACTAGGCCCAATGGAGAGAAATCCACCTTTTGGATTTATCGTATATCTCTTCATTCACCGACAACGATTCCTAGGCCCACCAAAGCACACAATCATGGCTTTACCACAATCCACAATCTGGTTCAAGGGTTACTAGGCTAGTGCCTTTACCATAATCCACAGTTAGGTTCAGGGACCACTAAGCCTCGTGTTTGTCATTTCGGAGCTCCACCGCACTCAGCTTCGAATCCATCCAACAATCCATCTCAACCAAAGTATGAGAACCCATCTCATCAAGGATATCCAGAATTTGCAAGGCTAGGCTGAAAACACTGTCACACTTGGAAAAATCCATGCCATGATAGACAACAACCACATGCAAATACCATGCATGCCAAATTGAGCAAGTAAATCACACATGCAAATCAATACCTACAAGGAATCCTGTTGTAGCTGCTTCATCCCACTCTTCCTTGCTTTCTTTTTCCTTCCTTTTGTCTTCTTTGACTTTCTTGATCCAATGCCCAAGTGCTCCAAGAAAACTCTAAGTGTCAAAGAGTGAGAGATAGAGAGAGAATAACGAGAGAGCTCCAAAAATAAACTAAAAAAGTCCATGAACTGCTCCTCAGAAGCCTTTTTATCAACGAGGCCTCTATTTTCTTCATTTTCCATTAGTTTCCTTCAATTTCCTCCTCACATGCAACACGTGACCTTTCACCTTCCTTTTCTCCTAATTTCCACTATTTTCATAAATAAATGTGACAAAATGCCATTTTTCCTTTTCAAAGCCTTTACCATTTCCTTTTCCAATTTCCTTTAGCCATAATAACCGAAATGAACACCCAGATTAGGATTTCTTGCCCAACATTCAGCTCTGAATATGCGTCCCATAAACTGTGGCCTTATATTTTTTTACATGGAGTTTTAACCAAGACTGTTACAATTCTCTTACTCTTTATGTCTCTCATCTCATTGATCTCACACTTAACCAATTTTGGGGTTCTTCCTTGAGTTCAAATCATGCAGAAGTCATGATAAAATTTCAAATTTTAGCCAAGTGATGAGTGCATTATGCACCTCCAAACCTTAGTGTGAAACCATTGTCTCCTGAACTCACACCCATCTTGAAGTCAGCTCCCTTCACAAGTACATTATGCATCTTTAGAGCACAGTCACTCAAACCTTGTTGCTTACACTTTCCCATTGCACAAATCCTTGATTAACCCTGACTTGTGTTGCGCATTATGCACTCCTAGTGGATAGTGAGGTCATCCCTTTCCCCTTGCATTGGAAATCTATGTTTTAACTAGTGTCTCCCTTTTAGTCATTGTGTATTGCGAATTCTCAGCACTCAAGCTCCTAACCAGTATCACCTATACTTACCCTCTATGCCCAAGCCTTGTATCTCTCTCTCTCTCTCTCTCTCTCTCATGTTAATGCATAATGCGCACTCCCAGTGCCTAGACCTCTACCTCTTTCTTCCTAAACCTACACTTTGCACCCAAGAATGCTTTCTATCAGTCCTTTCGCACTGTCCCATCACAGTCAACATGTTGCATGAGAAAAAATAATAGAATATGTGATTTTCGTACTAATATTGTTTTTCATGCGTGAACTTCACTTGCAGGCGTTATAATCCTAACATGGTAAGATGATGTTCAAGGATGTCATTAAGGAGAGGTTTCAAGAAGATACCTATGGAGATGAGACACAAAGATGTTATCATATAGAAGTAAGGGAATCGTGGACTATGACAAAGAGATGGTAACTCATGTTGACTTAGAAGGTTCCAATACTTCTCCAGATCCATTAGAGGGTAAATATGAAGCACATATCATATCAATCATGAATATTTGAAAACATAGAAGCAAAGAATGGAACTTTTCATTGATACATTATAATGAAGTCTTATGTCACAGTCGCCAAATTGTACCCTCTCAAATATGAACACAAGAATCTTTCTTGCTCCATGTATTTTGCCACAATTTGTGGAACGTAATTTTGTAATTTCAAAAAATAAGAAAATGTAAAATGTGTGGAAACCCAAGGGTCACACATGGAAAGTGAAGAGTCACCAGGAAGTTCAAAGTTCTTGTAGGAGCTCAAAAGTCATATGGGAGCTCAAGAGTCATGAGGGAGGTCAAGTTTCACATGGGTGGTGAATGGTCACCTCATTTGTTATAAATAAGGCCTCATAACTCAAGCAAAGGACCTTTTACGTTGGCTTCTCTAGCTTAGCAAAGGAGAGAATATCATTCTTTATAGGAGAAAGTAGTGGCTTAATGTTCCACTATTGGGGATAGTGATTCATCATTGTAATTATGTGTCTTGGATATTTCACTTGATATTTGAAGCTCTTAGATGCGCTGCACTTTGATGCATGTATCGTGGATGTTGTAACACTATTATTTTAATGTTTATGATATATGTGTGTGTTCATATGTACTAAAGAAAATGAACTATTTCGTTGGATTTAGTATACATCTTGTTGAATGTGCGTTCTTACTTGCTTTCATGATCGTTGTTACTTTGTGAACTATTTTGCAAATTAATCAATGATTCTCTTTATGTATGTGTGCCTTTATTAAGATAGTACTATTACTTTTATTTTAAAGTCTCACTCTTTCTTTTCCCATCCGTGGAAGTGCCTTATATACATTACACTTATATGCTTCATAAGGCTAGCTTACTTATCTCAAAGTATATGTATGCTCTCTTATGTTGTAAATTGCAGTTACCAATGAAAATATCTAATAATAAATGACAACTAGGCCTTTGTTTCGGATGGGGCTCATATCCTAGACGGTGTGAGGTTTAATTGAATCTTCATACTAGAGAGACCCCCTATTGTTGGCAGTATCTAGCATCGCCAACGGACTCAAAATATTTCATATCTATATGCCATGTGTTAACTCTATGCTGAACATGGAAGGAATTACACATCTAGTATGCCAATAGGAATCAATCCATAATAAGTATCAAAACACTTACTAAATCATACACTCTAGTGATAGAAATAAAAAATAATAATAAAAACTAGCTAAATTATAACTTTATTATTATTAGTATTAATTAATTAACTAAAAATTAATATATAGGCTTAAACATATATACATTTAAAAAAACATGGAACAAGATTCTTAACCATGGAGATTTAGCCCCACTTTACCATGGTGATTCTTAATCTATAAATATGATTTGTTACAATATTGTGAGTCAATACCATGGCTTATTGAGTTGAGAGGTGCATTCTACATCCGAATATGTGGGAGATGTGTGATTATGTTTTCACTCAACTTCGAGTTCGCACACATTTGTTTTAAAATAAAAATAAAATATACTTTATAAAAACAAATGAAAACATAAATGAATATACATATTTAGTTAGTTTTCATTAAACACATCATAAAAATCAATAATCCCACTATCACTATGCTCACTTGTATCTCTCCAAAAAAGTATGACATAGATGTTGTAATGTCATGTTTAACATTTTGACTAGGCCAAATTACATTAAAAAAAAAAATTAAGAAAAACAACAACAACGTAAAAATTGTAATTATAATATATTGTAATTGATAACTAAACTTTCCTAGATCCATCATAATTATGAATCTACCAAGCACGGAGATGGATCAGATCTATGGAAATGCAAACCTCTTTTAGAGTGAAGACAAATTTGATCTCTCTCGACGCTTGGTAAAGATAGAGTTAAGATGGATCTAGTTTGGCTATTATTAATTATGTTGATAAACATGTTTATCTTGGAATAGGGATTCTAGAATTTTGATTTAATTATCAATAATTATTAGCCGGATGGCAGATTTAACCTCCATAAAATATTCTAAAATATTTTTAATATTATTC
The DNA here is from genome assembly GCA_000404065.3 of Pinus taeda. Lineage (NCBI taxonomy): Eukaryota > Viridiplantae > Streptophyta > Pinopsida > Pinales > Pinaceae > Pinus > Pinus taeda. Next base: position 100,083 of record APFE031111009.1, read on the forward strand.
CAAAGTAGTTATGCATTTTTTCCCTTTTAATTAAATTCATTAATTAAAAAAAATTCTATAAGAATAAGTGTCATGCGAAATGAGTTATGGTATTTGGGGCATGTGATATTGATAATCCATGGATTGGCCGACAATATTCTATCAAAGTCTAGTTACAAATTAATAATCTCCATGGTTAAGAATCTTGTTAGATATTTTTTTTAAATGTATATATGTTTAACTTATAGATTTATTCTTTTTATGGCTAATAATAATAATAATAGAGTTATAATTTAGATAATTCTTATAACTTTTTAGTTTTAGCAACTTAAAATGTATGTTGAAGTAAATATTTTGATGCTTATTATGGATTGATGTTTATCAACTTTTACCACCATTTAATTTACATGACTCTACTAGTTGTAAAAATAATTATATATATGAGTTAAATATATATAAATTTTAAAAAACATGTAACAATAGTCTCTAATCATGGATATTTCTTAACTTCTAAATAATTCTTTATATAAATACCACAGGCCAATACCATAAATCACCAATACCACATGTTAAATATGACATGTGTTTATATGATATTTTTTAAATTAATTAAAAAAATATAACTAACCTAAACTTAAAGATTAATCTTTGATCTATAAATACTATTATAAATATTCCAACATATTTTATGAAGATCAAACCACTGCCATTTAAAAACAATTATTAGTAATCTAAATAAAATTGTGAAAAAATTATCCTAAAATATATATCCCTATCTTCACAGCACATACTTTTATCTGTCACCCATATATGGAACATAAAATCAATTGAAAAGTGCACATTGAGTGTCTCATACGTCTTACAACAAAATGGTTGCAACCACATGTTTATCCATACAAATTATTATTCTTCACCCACCTTTATTCGATGGCTACCGAAGCCGAATTCACGAAAAACGTGCCCTTCGTTGAAATTATTTCCATTTCTATCCCTGTTTCCATTTCTATCCCTGTTGTTGTGTAACCCTTTATGGGACAAACTTTAGGGTAATATTATCTTTACATAAACAAAATAAAATATTATATTAAATAAATTTCTAATATAAAATTAAATTATAAAATCAAATATTATATAAATAAATTTTTAATATAAAATTAAATTTTAATTATTGTATTGTATTTTGGTTTATAGTTTTAATTAGAAATTTTCGTGATATGAAATATAGTGTAAATTATGAAATTCAAAGTTCAAATTTGTTGGAGTAGTCTATAGAGAGGAGAATAAATCATAGGCCCCAAAAGTATAGTGGCAGTAGTTAAAATCGACTCATATCAATTAAGCACAAGACCAACCTAGTCTTTGATTCCTCTAGTTACAAAAAAATTATAAATAATTGGATTATTTAGTTTTATATATCAAAATAAAATTACATGTTATTTAAAAAAATATGATCAGCTTGAACACTTTGGTGATGATTATGAAAATGGTTTTAAATTATTTTTAATTAATTAAGTGCTTGTTTTCTTTTAATATAAAGAAATAGGTTAATGATCTAGAGGCATATCACGGAGTGGAAGAATACATCCTTACAAACCATCAATGAGTTATTGTATCGAGAATAGTGAAATACATTACATGCTTTTCAATCTAGTATGAGAAAGAAGTTTTCATGGACCAAAGAACATAATATTACATTATTTTTTTTGTTAAGTAAAATTTCTTCCCATCTTGATCAACACAAAATTAAATTAAATAAAAATAAATAACTACATACATCTATATGCATGTTGTTCTAAATTGTGATTTTCATTCCACGAATTAGTAGAGTAGAATTTGTGTCTCTTAATTTTGGTTTGAATTCTTGAGCAGTTGCAATTTCTATCAAATTTCTAGATGGTATCAGAGCATCAAAAGAATACATAGAAACCTTGTTCCAGATCTTCTCTCAGATAAATTTTGATTTGCAATGTTTTTGGTGAAAATTCTCTTCAGTGTAGGAAAAATGTCTTTCAACAGATTGAGGTTGGAATATGCATTGGAGGGCACCTTGAATTTTTTTGCTTGGAAAGATAGGATGGAAGTTGTCCTTGATGACAATGGAGTATGGGAATATACGCAAACGGATATTCTGAAACCAACAACATCAGATGCACAAGCACTTGCTTAGTGGAAGAAAGACACAGCAAGAGCCAAGAGGATTATTCTAGAGGGTGTAAGAGATCATGGGGTTTCGAACTTGCGTGTAAAGGAGACTCCTTTTGAAATGTGGAAAACTCTCATAGATCTCTTCCAAAGCAGTAGTGATGCCAGGGAATTGTCATTGAGAGATAAAAGCTTAGGAAAATTCGAATGCATAAAATTGAAACCATTCCTCAGTACCTATTTAGATTCAGTTAGGTTCGAGATGAAATTGGAGGAGTAGGAGAAAATGTGTCATCATATGAACTTGTGAGCTTAGCATTCCTTGTCCTTTCGAAATTTTGACACAACTATCAGGATTCAGTTAATGGAAGAGATAAGCTACCAAAGTGGAAGAGACTTTGGTCTGATTTGGTGCAAGAGGTGATAAGAAGAAACACTAAATATGGTGCTACATCCATTGTAGATGAGGAAGAAGCTTGTGATCTGGTTGGAAAAGGAAAGAAGGCCCAAGGCAAGGAAGAATCATCCAAAACAATGGCAAGAAGAAGGACCTCAGCAAAATAAAATGTTTTCACTACCATGAATATGAACACTATACAACCAAGTGTCTGCACAATAAATCCAGGAAGGAGCCTTTCCCAAGAGAAGGAGGAGATGCTCTAGCATCTCAATTCAAGTTAGATTTCACCCTCTTTTCTTTCATGGAAAGAACAGTAAGAGGGAGTGCGTGGTACCTAGATTTTTCTATCTCATATCACATGACAAGAAATAAGGTAGCCTAGAGGAGAAGGATCTCCAATTGCACATAGAATTTGGAGATGATGGGAGGTATAGTACAAAAGGAATTGGTACTATCACCTTTAAGAGGAATTCAGGCTCCCGTCTTCACTTGAAAAATGTTATGTATGTGCTTGGGCTGAAGAAAAAATTGATTTTTTGTAGTTGTATTGGAGGAAAAATGTTATGATGTTCTTTTCAATAGCGATAAATATTTTCTGAAGCATTTTTCTACTAGATAAGTGAAAAAATTGGAGTTAGAGTGAAAAATATCTACAAACTAGAGGTGGATTTCACCATGCAGGCAACTATACCTCCATGAGTGAGGTGGGGTGATGTAGAACCTTAGTCCTAGAATAGCTAAGAATTGTAGTATACTTTCCTCATGGGTCATTACCATGCTACAAGGACCCATAGTATTTGGTAGCAAAGGATCAGTTTTAGTTGGTGCAATCAGATATTGAGGAGCATAAAGTAGTGTTGATAGTAGTGCAGGAGACACAATGCATAATCAACAACAATGTAGTCTTCCAAATAGACAGTTGCAGAGATACCATTGATCCAACGGTTTTGGATGCTTCTCAGTTGCAGCAGTTGCACTAGCAGCATAAATAGTGAGAGGTAGTGCTATAGTACATTCCATAGGTGTTGGATAGGGGTGGTGTAAAATCCCTTTCTTGCTAAGAGGGAGTGTTAGAAAGTGTAGCAAGAAAGGCTTAATTTGACTTTAGCCTTAGTCAAATTGAGTAAATTGAATTACCACATCAACAGGACAACTTGGAGGTAGTTAACTAGTATGGCGTGGCTCTTGTCACTCATTTAGCTTAGTAAAGTTGAGTTATTGGGCTTGGAATTTAGTTATGAATGTGTTGATTACAAAATGTTAGTATTCTAGTTCAATTATTTCCAGTTGTACTCAGTTAACTAACCTCTAGCAATTAATAGAGTTAGTTGAGTAGTGGAAAAATAGTCTAACTCGGAGATCTGTCAGTTAACTGATCAATCAACGCAAAATAGCTCATGCATTCATGGAATTCAAATTTCTTAGTTGGAGTGGAGGAGACAAGGCTAGTCTAGCATGATTTGTATACTAGTTGAGTATACAGTTGTTACATGCAATCAGGAGATCAATTCCTTTGGAATTACGTAACGAAATAGGAACCTTCTTATTGTTTAGGAGCTAAAATTTGGTTAGATTTACCCAAGGAAATAGGAGGTTGGAGGAGGCATAAAGTGGATAACTGTTGGCCAGAGGTCCTCTTTTAGTAGGGAGAACAATTTTACCTTTGCAGGTTGTGCTCAGAGTTGGAGCATGGAATTGTAATAGTTTCTCTATTCAACTAATTAATGCAAAGTGGATTGAGGGGTTTTTCCCAATTGGGTTCCCCTAGAAATCATTGCGTACTTGTGGTTCCGCAGATTATTAGAGTAGAATTTGTGTCTCTAGATTTCAGTTTGTATTCTTGAGTAGTTGCAATTTCTATCAAATTTCTAGAAAACATATTTAATATTTTTTCATAAATTATATATTATTTATCGATATATATGTATTTATACTATCAATGGTATCTATATCACATTATTTATTTTATAAAACATGTCTCGCATATATATGAAACTATATATGTTATCAAAGTTTTAATAAAATTAAAAAATAATAATATTTTTATTTATAGAGATGTGAAATTTATTGCACTAAGAGGCATATTCTACAACTCAGTATGAGGGCGATGCGTGATTTCATCAATGCTTAATGTAGATTCAACATGTGTACCTTTTAAAATAAAATTAAAATATTCTTTAAATAAAGATACTTAGTCCATATCCTTGATGGGGATGACATTAAGATATAAGGAAGGGCTTGGGAGAATGTGTCCAACACCTTGTCCACATGACTATGAGTAAACGAGGAATATTGCCTGACTGTCATTTACTTAAACATCTTCCTTGGATTTAACTATCAGCAAGAGAGAGAAATGCATATGTGCCTTTGGAAAAGCAAGCAAGTGTGTTTGGTGAATGTTCGGTTGTAGGTGCATCAAGGTTCTTCTACTGTAGAGGGGAGAGAAAGTGAGCCTCTATGAGAGAGGTAATAGTACCACCCTAATAAATACACACATAAAAAAGAATGTTTCGTCTAATGTTTGGCAGAATAGTCCACACGAACGTGATGAATGTTATAACCATTACAACACATTCTTAATAGAATAAGCACCAAAATAACTGAAGTAGTTCAACTACCTTAGTATCGATGAAAGAAAACATGAACCATGAGCATTCATCGAATAGTCTTACAAACATCCATAATCCGTTTATGAACATGTGTTGGCCATCAGGCTTCAAATATTAAGTACAAGTCCCAACATGCATGAATACAATGAACATCACTTGCTCCAATAGTGGAGTGTTGGAGCTACTATTTTCTCCACAAAAGTACTAAGTTATCTCGCTTATGCCTTATGGGAGAAGACAAAGCTAAAATTCCTTTACATGATAAATGAGGAGCTATTTATACTTGAAAAGTGAGCATTTCGTATCCTCATGACTCTTGACTTTCTAACTTCTAATGACCTTTGGATTTCTACAACCTCTGGAATTCCAAATGAATTTTGGAATTAAATATGACTTTTGGTATTACATATCTTGTGGACTTCCATGACTCTTGGACTTCTGCTTGCTTATCTTTTACAATGATTACAATAATATTTGTCTTCCACCTCATCATATGATGAAACTTGACATGTCACTATCTTGGATGACTGGGACTAATAGTGACAGATGACATGGACATGCAATAGGAGTCACATGGTTGCCGCTATGTCTTTTCTTTATCATGATCTACTCATGGTTCTTACACTCTTGGAAGGGTCTTCAATATCTGAGTCTTCATGGTGTTTTGATAATACATTTTCATGTGTTTTCTTGGTTCTTCTTATGCTTTCTTTGTATATCCTCTTTTCCCAATCTTCCTTGTGTGTTCCCACCATGAGATCCCTGGAATACCTATTTTTGCAATTAGTCATGATGAACAAATATGAGTTTGAAAATATCCTACTCTACCATGTTTCATGCATATTTTCCTCTTGTCTTTTCAGTGCGATGAAAATGGTTGAGGGAGATACAGGGCACAAGGGTGCACTTCGAAGGGAAAAAGGGCTAAGGAAGAGGGGCTTCGAGCCTTTGGCATGCACTCATGCACTCTAAGGAAGAAGGAAATTGAGAAGGGCACATGTCTCAAGTCCAAAGGATGAAGGGTAAAGCTTCAGGCTTCCCAAGTGTGTTATACGCCCAAGGGAGAGAGGCAAGGCACAAGGCACGCTCCCAGAGGTTGAAGGTTGTGGCTCTATGCTTTCGAGGTGATCTCATGCGCTCAAGAGGTCTCACGAAGGGCACAGGGCACACTCCTAAAAGTTGAAGGTTGGAGCTTCATGCCTTCAAGGTGCGATACTGTGCTCAAGAAGTTCAGGAGGGCATAGGGTAAGGCTAAAGGGTTGAGGTTCAAGTCTTTAGGATGTGCTAGTGTGCTCAAGGAGGGTACACTTCTTCGAGTTGAAGGAGTGCGCTCAAGGAAGACTTACTCATTTAGGAGGGAACAACCTAGAACATGGAAGTGGATTCTTTCTTTTGGAATGCACCCAACTTTGTGGGAGGGCGCAGGGCACATGTATGAACAACAAAGGGTCACTCATGAAGGCTTGAGAGTGTGCTCAAGAGATCTTGGCCTTAATGGGCTCATTTTGCAACCGAAATTTGTCTAAGTTTGGATGATTGGTTAAGAGGTGAGCAAGATAAGTTCTAGACAACACATAATAACTCATTGAGAAAACTTAGATAAACCTAACTAATAATGGATATACATAAAAATGCCACTAGATGCACATTCTCCAAGTGTAAACCATGAAGTGTGTGCGACTGTGACCCAAGACTCAAGACTCAAGCTCCTAACCACTATCACCTAGACTTACCATCTATGCCCAAGCCTTGTCTCTCTCTCATGTTAATGCACAATGCACACTCCCAATGCCTAGACCTCTACCTCTTTCTTCCTAAACCTACACTTTGCACCCAAGAATGCCTTTCTATCATTCATTTTGTACTATCCCATCACAATCAACATGTTGCATGAGAAAACATAATAGAATATGTGATTTTCGTACTAATATTGTTTTTTCATGTGTGAACTTCATTTGCAGGTGTTATAATCCTAATATGGCAAGATGATGTTCAAGGATGTCATTAAGGAGAGGTTTCAAGAATACACCTATGGAGATGAGGCACAAATATGTTATCACACAGAAGTAAGGGAATCGTGGACCATGACAGAGAGATGGTAACCCATGTTGACTTAGAAGGTTCCAATACTTCTCCAGATCCATTAGAGGGTGAATATGAAGCACATCTCATATCAATCATGAATATTTGAAGACATAGAAGCAAAGAATGGAACTTTTCATCGACACATTATAATGAAGTCTTATGTCACAATCGTCAAATTGTAACCTCTCAAATGTGAACACAAGAATCTGTCTTGCTCCATGTATTTTGCCACAATTTGTGCAATGTGATTTTGTAATTTCAAAAAATAAGAATATGTAAAATGTGTGGAAACCCAAGGGTCACACATGGAAAGTGAAGAGTCACTAGGAATTCCAAAGGTCTTGTAGGATCTCAAAAGTCATATGGGAGCTCAAGAGTCATGAGGGAGGTCAATTTTCACATGGGTGGTGAATGGTCACCTCATTTGTTATAAATAAGCCCTCATAACTCAAGCAAAAGACCTTTTACCTTGGCTTCTATAGCTTAGCATAGGAGAGAATATCATTCTTTGTAGGAGAAAGTAGTGGCTTAATGTTCCACTATTCGGGATAGTGATTCATCATTGTAATTATGTGTATTGGAACTTTCACTTAATATGTGAAGCTCTTAGTTGCGCTGCACTTTCATGCATGTATCGTGGATGCTATAAGACTATTATTTTAATGTTTATGATATATGGTTGTGTTCATATGTACTAAATAAAATGAACTATTTTATTGGATTTAATATACATCTTGTTGAATGTGCGTTGTTACTTGCTTTCATAATCGTTGTTACTTTGTGAACTATTTTGCAAATTAATCAATGATTCTCTTTATGTATGTGTGTCTTTATTAAGATAGTACTATTAATTTTTTTTTAAAGTCTCACTCTTTCTTTTCCCATTTGTGGAAGTGCCTTATATACATTACACTTGTATGCTTCACAAGACTAGCTTACTTACTTATCTCAAAGTATATGTATGCTCTCTTATGTTGTAAATTGTAGTTACCGATACAAATCTCTAATAATAAATGACAATTAGGCCTTTGTTTCGGATGGGGCTCATATCCCAAACAGTGTGAGGTTTAATTGAGTCTTCATACTGCAGAGACCCCCTAATGTTGGCAGTATCTAGCATCATCAACAGGATCAAAATATTTTATATCTATATGCCATGTGTTAACTCTATGTTGAACATGGAAGGAATTACACATCTAGTATGCCAATAGGAATCAATCCATAATAAGCATCAAAACACTTACTAAATCATACACTTTAGTGATAGAACTAAAAAATAATAATAATAACTAGCTAAACTATAACTTTATTATTATTAATATTAATTAATTAATTAAAAAATTAATATATAAGCTTAAACATATATACATTTAAAAAAACATGGAACAAGATTCTTAACCATGGAGATTTACCCCCACTATACCATGGTGATTCTTAATCTATAAATATGATTTGTTACAATATTGTGAACCAATACCATGACTTATTGACTTGAGAGGTGCATTCTACATCCCAATATGAGGGAGAAGTGTGATTATGTTTTTGCTCAACTTCGAGTTTACACATGTCTGTTTTAAAATAAAAATAAAATATACTTTGAATAAAAAAACAAATGAAACATAAATGAATATACATATTTGGTTAGTTTTAATTGAACACATCATAAAAATCAATAATCCCACTATCGCTATGCTCACTTTTATCTCTCCAAAAAAGTATGATAGAGATGTTCTAATTTCATGTTTAACATTTTGACTCAGCCAAATTACATAGAAATAAAATAAAATAAAAAAAAAAAAAAAAAAAAAAAAAAAAAAAAAAAAAAAAAAAAACAACAACAACAACAACGTAAAAGTTGTAATTATAATATATTATAATTGATAATTAAAACTTCCTAGATCCATCATAACTCTGAATCTACCAAGTGCGGAGATGGATCAAATCTATTGAAACGCAAGCCTATTTTAGAGTGAAGACAAATTTGATCTCTCTCGATGCTTGGTAAATACAGAGTTAAGATGGATCGAGTTTGGCTTTTATTAATTATGTTGATAAACATGTTTATCTTGGAATAGGGATTCTAGAATTTTGATTTAATTATCGATAATTATTAGCTGGATGGTGGATTTAACCTCCATTAAAATATTCTATTTTTAGTAGTATTCCAAAGTAGTTATGCATTTTTTCCCTTTTAATTAAATTCATTAATTAAAAAAATACTATAGGAACAAGTGTCATGAGAAATGAGTTATGGTTTTTGGGGCATGTGATATTGATAATCCATGGATTGGCCCACAATATTCTAACAAAGTCTTGTTACAAATTAATAATCTCCATGGTGAGGAATCTTGTTCATATTTTTTTTAAATGTATATATGTTTAACTTATGTATTTATTCTTTTGATGGCTAATCATAATAATAATAATAATAATAATAATAGTGTTATGAATTTAGATAATTTTAATAATTTTTTAGTTTTAGCAAATTAAAATCCATGTTGAAGTAAATATTTTGATGCTTATTATAAATTGATGTTTATCAACTTTTACCAACCATTTAATTTACATGACTCTACTAGTTGTAAAAAGAATTAATATATGAGTTAAATATATATCCATTTTAGAAAACATGTAACAATAGTCTTAACCATGGATATTCTTAACTTCTAAATAGTTCTTTATATAATTCCATAGGCCAATACCATGACTTATCAATACCACATGTCGAATATGACATGTGTTTATATGACATTTTTTAAATTAATTAAGAGAACATAACTAACATAGACTTAAATATTAACCCTTGATCTGTGAATACTACTATGAATATTCCAACATATTTTATGGAGGTCAAATCTCTACCATCCACCTAACAATTATTGCTAATCAAAATAAAATTATGAAATAACTATTCTAAAATATACATGTCTATCTTCACACCACATACTTTTATCTCTCACCCCATATATAATTTTTTAATCAATTATTACATATTATAATTATTGATATAATAATTAGCAATATATATTTAATTAATAATTTATATTTAATCTCAAAATTTCTTTGCCTTCAGACTTCGATAAAATCTAGTTAGGCAAATCACACTTCATTTATAAAAGAAATATATAATATGATATTATACCATTGTTTAATGATTAAAATGGAAGTTTAAATATTGGGATTTTTTCCCTAAATCCAAATTAAGGAAAAAATGTTGTTATTTTTAATACTAAAACCTATCTCTAAATGACCATTTCAATTAAATTGTATTATCTTAATTAATTAATATATACCAATTCAATAATTCTTAAAAATTTTGAACTAGATTTAAAATAAAAATAATAAAAAAAACAGATAGGAAATGGGAGTGTGAGAATAATTTTCAATGCGGCAATGTGATTTCTTTTTGGGACATAAAATTAATTGAAAAGTGCACATTGGGTGTCTCATACGTCTTAAAAAATGGTTGCAACCACATGTTTATCATTCTTCTGCTTTCATCCATACAAGTTATTATTCTTCACCCACCTTTATTCGATAGCTACTTAAGTCGAATCCAATGCCCAAGTGCTCCAAGAAAAATCTATGTGTTTAAGAGTGAGAGAGAAAAATGAGAGAGCTCCAAAACTAAACTAACAAAAGTTTATGAACTGATCATCGGAAGCCTTTTTATCAATGAGGCCTCTATTTTCTTCATTTTCCATTATTTTCCTTCAATTTCCTCTTCACATGCAACATGTGACCTTTCACCTTCCTTTTCTCCTAATTTCCATTATTTTCCTAAATAAATGTGCCAAATTACCATTTTTCCTTTTCAAAGCCTTTACCATTGTCTTTAGCCATAATAACTGAAATGAACACCCATATTAAGATGTCTTGCCCAACATTCAACTCTGAATATGTGTCCCATCAACTGTGTTCTTATAGTTTTTTGCATGGACTTTTAACTAGGATTATTACAATTCTCTTGCTCCCTATATCTCTTATCTCACTGATCTCACACTTAGCCAATTTTGGGGTTCTTCCTTGATTTCACATCATGCACAAGTCATGAGAAAAATTCATCTTTTAGCCAAATGATGAGCACATTATGCACCTCCAAGCCTTAGTGTGAACCCCTTGTATCTTGAACTCATGCCCATCTTCAAGTTAGCTCCCTTCACAAGCACATTGTGCATCTTCAAAGCACAATCACTCAACCCTTGTTGCTTACGATTTCCCATTTCACAAATCCTTGATCAACCCTCACTTATGTTGTGCATTATCCACTCCTAGTGGATAGTGAGGTCATCCCTTTCCCCTTTCATCAGAAATATATGCTTTAACTAGTGTCTCCCTTTCAGTCATTGTGTATTGCGAATTCTTAGGACTCAAGCTCCTAACCACTATCACCTAGACTTACCCTCTATGCCCAAGCCTTGTCTCTCTCTCATGTTAATGCACAATGCACACTCCTAGTGCCTAGACCTCTACCTCTTGCTTCCTAAACCTATTCTTTGTACCCAACAAGGCCTTTCTCTCAGTCCTTTCGCACTATCCCATCACAGTCAGAATCTTGCATGAGAAAACATAATAGAATATGTGATTTTCGTACTGATATTGTCTTGTCATGTGTGACCTTAATTTGCAGGTGCTATAATCCTAACACGGCAAGATGATGTTCAAGTAGGTCATTAAGAAGACGTTTCAAGAAGACTCCTATGGAGATGAGATACAAAGATGCTATCATATAGAAGTAAGAGAATTTTGGACCATGACAGAGAGATGGTAACTCATGTTGACTTAGAAGGTTCCAATACTTATCCAGATCCAATAGAGGGTGAATATGAAGCACATCTCATATCAATCATGACTATTTGAAGACATAGAAGCAAAGAATGGAAATTTTCATCGACACATTATAATGAAGTCTCATGTCGTAGTCGCCAAATTGTACCCTCTCAAAAGTGAACACAAGAGTCTGTCTTGCTCCATGTATTTTGCCACAATTTGTGGAATGTAATTTTGTAATTTCAAAAATAAGAAAATTTAAAATGTGTGGAAACCCAAGGCTCACACATGGAATGTGAAGAGTGACTAGGAATTCTGAAGGTCTTGTAGGAGATCAAAAGTCATATGGGAGCTCAAGAGCTATGAGGGAGGTCAAGTGTCACATGGATGGTGAATGGTCACATAATTTGTTATAAATAAGCCCTCATAACTCAAGAAAATGATTTTTTACCTTGGCTTCTTTAGCTTAGCATAGGAGAGAATATCATTCTTTGGAGGAGAAAGTAGCGGCTTAATGTTCCACTATTGGGGATAGTGATTCATCATTGTAATTATGTGTCTTGGAACTTTCACTTAATATTTGAAGCTCTCGGATGCAATGCACTTTCATGCATGTATCATGGATGTTGTAGGACTATTATTTTAGAGTTTATGATATATGTTTGTATTCATATGTACTAAAGAAAATGAACTATTTCGTTGGATTTAGTATACATCTTGTTGAATGTGTGTTCTTACTTGCTTTCATGATTGTTGTTACTTTATGAACTATTTTGCAAATTAATCAATGATTCTCTTTATGTATGTGTGTCTTTATTATGATAACACTATTAATTTTCTTTTAAAGTGTGACTCTTTCTTTTCCCATCTGTGGAAGTGCCTTATATACATTAAAATTGTATGCTTCAAAAGGCTAGCTTACTTATCTCAAAGTATATGAATGCTCTATTATGTTGTAAATTGCAGTTACGAACAAAAATCTCTAATAATAAATTACAACCAGGCCTTTGTTTTGGATGGGGCACAGAGATGGATCAAATCTATTGAAATGCAAACCTCTTTTAGAGAGAAGACAAATTTGATCTCTCTCGATGCTTGGTAAATATAGAGTTAAGATGGATCGAGTTTGGCTATTATCATTTATGCTAATAAACATGTTTATCTGGGAATAGGGATTCTAGAATTTTGATTTAATTATCAATAAGATTGGCTATTATTTATTATGCTAATAAACATGTTTATCTTGGAATAGAGATTCTAGAATTTTGATTTAATTATTAATAATTATTAGCTGGATGGCGAATTTAACCTCCATAAAATATTCTAGAATATTCTTAGTAGTATTCCAAAGTAGTTATGCATTTTTTCCCTTTTAATTAAATTCATTAATTAAAAAAAATATTATAGGAACAAGTGTCGTGTCAAATGAGTTATGGTTTTTGGGGCATGTGATATTGATAATCCGTGGATTCACCAACAATATTCTAACAAAGTCTAGTTACAAATTAATAATCTTCATGGTTAAAAATCTTGTTGCATATTTCCTTTTAATGTATATATGTTTAACTTATATATTTATTCTTTTTATGGCTAATAATAATAATAAGAGTTATAATTTAGATAATTCTTATAACTTTTTAGTTTTAGCAACTTAAAATGTATGTTGAAGTAAATATTTTGATGCTTATTATGGATTGATGTTTATCAACTTTTACCAGCCATTTAATTTACATGACTCTACTAGTTGTAAAAAGAATTAATATATGAGTTAAATATATATACATTTAAAAAAATCATGTAACAATAGTCTTAACCATGGATATTCTTAACTTCTAAATAATTCTTTATATACTATTACAGGCCAATACCATGACTTATCAATACCACATGTCGAATATAACGTGTTTATATGACATTTTTTAAATTAATTAAAAAGACATAACTAACATAGACATAAAATTAACCCTTAACCTGTGAATACTAATATAAATATTCCAACATATTTTAAGAATATCAAATCACTACCATTCAAAAACAATTATTGCTAATCAAAATAAAATTGTGAAGAAACTATTCTAAAATATATATACCTATCTTCACAGCACATACTTTTATCTCACCCATAGATAAATGCTTTAATGTGCTTGTTCTAAAATATATATGCACATACTTTTATCTCTCACCCATACATAAATGCTTTAATGTGCTTGCTTTATGGAACATAAAATCAATTGAAAAGTGCACATTGAGTGTCTCATACGTCTTACAACAAAATGGTTGCAACCACATGTTTATAACTCTTCTCCGTTCATTATTATTCTACGCCCACTTTTTCTTTTGGCTCCTTTATTCGAAAAACGTGCCCTTCGCTGAAATTATTTCCATTTCTATCCCTGTTGTTATGTAACCATTTATGGGACAAATTTTAGGGTAATATTATCTTTACATAAACAAAATAAGATAATTATATTAAATAATTTTTTAATTAAAATTAAATTACAAATAAAATATTATATTAAATAATTTTTAATATAAAAATTAAATTTATAAAAATGAAATATATATTAAATAATTTTTAATATAAAATTAAATTATAATTATTGTATTCTATTTAGGTCATAGTTTAATTAGAAATTCTCGTGATATGAAATATAGTTGATTCGGGTGGTTCTAGACATAGGTAAAAGTTTCAGAGCACTTAGAAATGAGCAAAACTCAAAGTGGTCAAATTATTTCCAAACTAGCACTAGATCGAAGTGCTCGTCACTGTGATTCCAATGGTGTGAATGACACTCAAATCCAAGCTCGTATGAGGGAGAACGAGCTAGTCAAAGTTTTCACCAAAGTTGGGTTGTGGGCTAGGTTTAAGTGTCCTACAATTTGACAGACTCCGGGGCATGAAACCTAGTTTCCAAAAGCGAGCGAATTTGTGGGATCGTTAATTTGTCTAATATCCCCTACATTAGGCAAATTTAGAAAAATGTGGTTGTTATTATAAAAAACAAAAAGAAAATATTAATTTGGGTAGTGGGTCATGACCCCCACCACCCCCATCGAACCTAACTCTACATTATACAACAAAATGTATTTTTAAATGGGCAGAGGTCATGACCCCAATGGACCACCAAACTTTACGCATTAACCAAATCAATGGGTCGGCAACCATTACCTCGCCAAACCCTCCAACACTCCAACTACATGTTAATTAAAACATTATGTTATGCGTGGTGTGGGCGAACCACCTCCGGTGGACCTGGCCCACACCCCAACCACCACCACTTGCCAAGTGTTGAACCGAGGGTGGCAGGGTTGGTCCACCTCCCGAGCACCCTCACACACATGCACAAAACTTTAATACAACCACCAACCCCATTTAATATGCAACGACCCCATCCAAACAACAAAATAGCGTGCCACATTTTTTGCAATATGCCCCCATTTTAGTTAGTTAAACAATTATGTAATAAAAAAAGGAGGGGCAGGATTTGATCCCGGACCCGTCCTTAACGATTACTTTTTTTCCACCAACGCGCCAACCAACATCTTTGGAAAGTCCGCTCTTTCATTCATATAAACCCTCATTTTCTTAGTGCGCCCAACATGGAGGAGGCAGAACATGGCATAGAAAGAAAGACATATTTTTTAATTTTTATTGCAGGTGGAACCATGTACCTAGGAATAACACAAGCAAAACCAATATTGAGCAAAATTCTCAGGAGGATGAAATTTCGCCAGTGTCCAAATTGGGCAAATTTCATGTCAATCTTACACCTCTCAGCGACATGAATCTGATGGCGCAATCAGAATTTTGATCTGAGTAGAAAATATTCAGATGACCTAGAGGAGGAAATCTTTGAGGAATCTAGGGGGAATCTAAAAGATTCCTTAAGCCCCACATTTCCACTTTCTGAGAATTCAAAAATTTGACTGTCGATTTTACATTATTTGACAGCACAAATCAAATGGTGCATTTAGATTCCCCATTTTATCATTTCATTTTTCGGCAACTTTTCAAAGTGGAGTGCAGGTGTCAGCATTCATGTGTGAGCAGTCATTTCCATGAGATTCGATGTCACGAGATTGATGGTACTGCCAGCTTCAATAGTTTGAAATCCTTTTCTTCAAATGGCCCCAGGATGTGAGGTATACGCAGTATGTTCATGTACTTTTTTTTTTCTATGAGATGCATTGTGTTGCATAGATCCATGTTTGAGGTTTGATGTGGGATCTTGTTTCTTACTTGTTTCATGATTCTTGCTTGATGTGATGTGAAATCATTTGTGGGATGTACTCATTGTCATGATTCGTCATGTTTTGTTTGAGATCCCTTTGTTGTTATGTTGATGGGATACTCATGTGTCGCCATGTATGTTTGCATTAAGATCCCTTTTATGCCATGTTGGTGGGATGCTCATTATCATCATGCATGAGTTTATGTCATACTTATAGGAGTCATTTTTGAATGAGAGTACCCACAGCGAAACATCTCCTGGAGCCACTCCTATGTGAGTGATCTAAAATGATCAAGAGTGAAAACTGATGTATAATTGATTAACCATTATTGAATTGATTGTTCACTGAAGGTGTGGAAATCGAGAGAACTTCTTGTCAAGAAAGATTTTACGATAGCTGATTAAACATAAGAAATATGCATAATAGAAGTGAAAACAGTAAAAGCACAATGATACCAAACAACAAAGTTGATTGCAGAGTTCGTCCCTGATGGACTACGTCTCCGGGTCCACTTTCAAGATGGGCGACCACTTTATTAGGATTGAAATAGTAGAGGTCGATTACATAGAGATTTGATGAAACTGAATGTGCATGCAGGCACTACTAGTCATTGTCATAAGATAACTCTCTGAACCAGCTTTCCAATGCCTGTCATGATTCCCAATTCCGACTTCGGATGCTCTTGTTACACTGAAAATAAACCTGCCTATGACCTCTCGAATCTGCATACAAAAACCAAAATCACTCTAATGTATTCAATGAACAAAACCTCTTATAGGCCTGCAGGTACATTCAAACCTCCTTAAGTTGAATTTGGAATGCACAAGCTGCAGTCTGGGTGGTTTTTGAGTCTTGGTCTAGTTGTGAACTGACACATAGGATGGCTTCTAGGTCTTCGAATTAATAGTTTAACAAAACTGCAACTAAAGCCCATTTTTGAACCATATAATAAAACCAATCCATTGGCGGCTTGCTGACCAGGTGGAGGAGCTTGACCGCTTGCATGTGAACGAGGTGGTATAACAGTTGTTTGACATTTGGCGACTATCCCGACGGTTGCGGTTGACGGTTTCCCTTGACGGTTCTGGTAACTTGTTCACATGCGATAACTCCACTGCGATCAGGGCGGATGGTTATACAAACCCCAACAGCTAATCATATCTCTGCTCACATGTAACTCTGCGGTTTAGAACCCCGTGCGGTCATGCCTGATGGTTATACAAATCCCGATGGTTTTCACATCTCCGCCTGTTCACATGTCACATGTTCTCCGATGCAGTTAGAGTTGGCGGTTTAGGACCTTTGTATATGTTATTTGTAATGTTTTATATTGTAGTGTGTTGGCCGAGGGCTTAGAACTTTGGTTTAGTCTTAGGTTTAATAGTTAGGTTTATGTTATAGTTTGCAATGCAATGAGGTCTGGTGGTTTTAGACTTAAGTTTAGGTCTAGCATATGGTTTTGATACATGGTTTTAGCATTAGGTTTTGATACCATAGCTTAGTATTAGGACTTTAGCATAGGTTTTAATGGTTTTGTTAATGCATGTTTAATGTTTTGCATTAGGTTCTAGGTTTAGGGTTTTACATTAGGTTTAAAATACCCTTTTACAACCTAATTTCACAAAGCAACATTAGCATTATTTGTCACATGACGACAAACCTGTCGACATCAAAACCTGTGAGTGGACGACAAAATCCATATCGACACCAAATCTTGTGAAGTGGATGACAACCTCATGTCGATAACCGAAATACTGCAAGGCAAATGACAAACACATGTTGCCGACCAAATCCTAGCGAAACTGACGAGAAACACATGTCAACAGCCAGGTACAAAACCATATTAACTGAACACCATGAAAAACCATAAACAACATTGTGGAAACTGACAACACTGAACTGAATGCTGACGACGACACTGAACTGAATACTGATGATGACACTGAACTAAATGTTGATGACGACACTGAACACTGATGATGAACCTGTGCAATTGATCTGACGAGATCCTCCTGGATCAATCCTCTCCTCTTGAAAGCTTTTGGACCACAAAAGTTTGACTAAACAAATAGTCGATGATGGTAGAGTTCCCTCACTTTCCACCTTGACCTGATGATGTACCAATACATTCGATCAATCACCTACAAGTGATGAACTTGATGATGCTGACCCTGGCACATTTTGAGTCAGTGATCTGTTCTATCCATCTGCAGTATGAACAACTTGCGATGATGGTCAATCAACCTGTTATGAACATGGCAATTGATTTCTTCCCATGAAGAACCATGAGTTAGTGATTCATAATCATCTTTGAAACAATCTCTACAGGATATTGTTCAATACCCTTAACATGTATTAACAATCTATTTTGCGGAATGGTAGAGACAATCAAAGATATTTTTGACATCAAACCAGCTATACTTTCCTAATCCCTGATTATTAAGTGAACTTGCTACAATGAACCCATCAAACTATAAGGTGAAAATTGCTACAACTTAGTTTGTCTTTGAAAGTATTGAATTAGTTGTTGATTTGTTTGAATCACTCTTTCTTCATTTATTAAATGATGTTTCCATTGATTATCACTTTCCCCTTATGCATAAATTTCCTTTAGACACTTTGACATTGCTTTAGAAAAGGCTTTGATATGAAAACAAATAGGTTTCCTCTCCACTTGAAAAGAGGCTTCCAAACTGATCAAGTCAAGTAGCTGGTGTGTCATAATACAAGAGAAATGTAACACTGACTTTCTCCAATACTGAAATGATTCATTCTAACATTAGGAAGAGGAGCTTTAGGCACAAAGTGTAATTCATGTTGTATTCCCTGCTTATGAGTAAGATGTTTGGTTTTACATAGAACTGGAATAGTTTCTATCTCTTTAATCAAACTATCTTTAAGATGAGTCTCAAAACCTGAACAAGCATCATTTTTATGTTGTTCCTTTACACACATGATTACAAATATTTTATTTGAACTTATTAATCGCTTCATCTGATTAGCAACAACTAAATTCAAGTTATTTTTGTTTTGATGTGCCCTGACAATAAATTCAACCCCATATTTCTTAAGGTGATATTTATGCTTTCTCCTGTAAAATACTGCATCATGATCATAATGATAAGGACTTCCTAAGACAACTCCACATATGTCTACTAGAACCAAATCTAATTCCACTTCATCAATGTAATTAGTTATAATGACAAATCTTAATCGACGTTGTTTGGTGACTTTTATCTGAGTTGAATTATTTATCCATCCTAATGGGTAAGGTCTTGGATAATTTCGTGTTTCCAAACCGAAACTCTTAACTAAATATTCAGATATTGAATTCGCCTGTGATCCAATGTCAAACATTGTATCTATCTTTGTATGCTTAGAAGTTATCCTTATGTTAAACAATTCAACTCTTTTATCCTCATTTTAAGGATTTATGTTTGATGAAGATGCAATAGTATTTGAATTGAATCAGTGTAAGAAGTTTTACCTGTCATAACCATAGCAGTTAACCTCCTTTCATCGCCTGAATCTGAACCTAGATCTTACTGGACTGTTGCAATTGCCTTCTTTTCATCCTTCTCCTTAAGGATATTTTTGGGCTTAAGTTTTGGATGAAGTTTCCAAGACTTAGATTCATCATGACCGATTCTCTGGAAATGAGAACAAGTAGGTCTTTCCTTTTGAGTTATCGTTGATTTCTTTCTCTTCGAATTATTCTTCCCCTTACTATCATTGGAATCTTTGATTTCTAACTCTTTGGATGATTGCAATGAAAAATTGAATGGTCTTCCACCTGATTCAATATGTATGGCCTGAACACACACTTCATCAAGATCATTAGGATTAAACATCAATAATGTATGCTGCAAATATGAATGTAAACTCCCAATGTATTTTAATAAAGTTTCACGTGTATCCAATGAAAAACCAAGCACCAATGTTTTCTTTCTGAATTCTTGAGTAAACTCCTAAACACTCCACCCTTTACCTTGCCTTAGATGAGACCAATCAATAATATCTTGCTGCATGTATCCTAAAGGATAGAAGTGTTTCCTAAGAGATTTTAAAAACTTAGACCATGAAGAGATGACTTTTCCTTTACGATTTACATCTATCTGAGTTTTACTTTCCCACTAGATTAAAGATGTTCCCCCCATTCTAAGTGTAGCTAACTGAATTTTCATTTTATCGTTAGAAATGTTCTGAATGCGGAAATACACTTCTAACTGCTTAATCTAGTTATCTAACTTTTCAGGATTCATTACGCCATCATAAATAGGTAACTCAAATTTCACATCAAGTTTCAAAAGAGATGTTTTCTTAGGTTTATTTTTTGTTTCAGATTCTGCACTAGAAGAAGAAGAAGAAGAAGATAATGGAGGTGAAGGTGGTTTATCAGCCTTGCCTTTACCTTTTTCCTTCTTCGATGTCTTTGAAGAATAAGATGCATCTCTTGCCTTCTTGTCTTCGTATGGCTCTCCCAACATCTGCTGCATAGTCAAGAATGCTTGCTAAAATTGTTCATCACTCATCTTAGTTTCAATGTTTTCACCTGCATCAGATCCTGTCATGGTCGACTTATGAATGACTTGTGGCTTTCCAATCTCTGGATCGATCTACTCAAGGATTCCTTCTCCTCATTGTGACTTTGACCTGGTTAACATTCAATGGAAAATTATACAAATGGAACCTGCTCTGATACCAAATTATATGATCTAAAATGATCAAAAGTTAAAACTGATGTAGAATTGATTATCCATTATTGAATTGATTGTTAACTGAAAGTGTGGAAATCGAGAGAAATGCTTGAGAAGAAAGACTTTACGACAGCTAATTAAACATAAGAAAGATGCATAACATAAGTGGAAGTAGTAAAAACACAGCGATACCAAACAACAACGTTGATCATGGAGTTTGCTGCTAATGGACTACATCTCTGGGTCCACTTTCAAGATGGGCGACAACTTTATTAGGATTGAAACAATAGAGGTCGATTACACAGAGATTTGACCAAACTGAATGTGCACGCAGGCACTTCTGGTCACTATCAAAGGATAGCTCTCCGAACCAGCTTTCCAATCATGGTTCCCAATTCTGACTCTGGATGCTCCTATTACACTGTAAACAAAATTGCATATGACCTCCAGAATTTGCATACAAAAACCAAAATCTGTCCAATGTCTTCAATGAAAAAAAACCACCTCTTATAGGCCTACAGGTACATTCAAACCTCCTTAGGCTGAATTTGGAATGCACAAGCTGTAATCTGGGTGGTTCTTGAGTCTCGGTCTAGTTGTGAACTGATACATAGGATGGCTTCTAGGTCTTCGAATTAATAATTTAACAAAACTGCAACTAAAATCCATTTTTGAACCATATATTAAAACCAATCCACTGGTGGCTTTCTGACTGGGCAGAGGAGGTTGACCACCTGCATGTGAACGGGGTAGTCTAACCGTTGTTTGACATCTGGCGGATATCTTGATGGTTGCGGTTGACGATTTCCCTTGACGGTTTTGGTAACTTGTTCATATGCGATAACTCTGTTGTAGTCAGGCCAAATGGTTGTACAAACCCCTATGGCTAATCATATCTCCACTCACATGTAACTCTATAGTTTAGAACCTTGCACGGTCAGGCTTGATGGTTATACAAACCCCTACGGTTTTCACATCTATGCCTATTCGCATGTCACATGTTCTCCGATGCGGTTAGAGTTGGCGGTTTAGGACCTGTGTATATGTTCTTTGTAATGTTTTATATTGTAATGTGTTGACCGAGGGTTTAGAACTTTGGTTTAGGTTTAGGTTTAATAGTTAGGTTTATGTTATAGTTTACAATACAATGAGGTCTGATGGTTTTAGACTTAGGTTTAGGTCTAGTATAGGGTTTTGATACATGGTTTTAGCATTAGGTTTTGACACCATAGCTTAGTATTAGGACTTTAGCATAGGTTTTAATGGTTTTGTTAATGAATATTGAATGTTTTGCATTAGGTTCTAGGTTTATGGTTTTACATTAGGTTTAAAAAATCCTTTTACAACCTAATGTTACAAAGCGACGTTAGCATTATTTTTCACATGATGATAAACCTGTCGACATCAAAACCTATAAGTGGATGACAAAATCCATGTCGAAAACAAATCCTATGAAGTGGATTACAACCTCATGTAGACAACCCAAATCCTGCGAGGTGAACAACAAACACATGTTGATGACCAAATCCTGGCGGAACTGACGACATACACATGTCGATAGGCAGGTACATGACCATATCAACTGAACATCATGAAAAACCATAAACAACACTGTCGAAACTGACAACACTGCACTAAATGCTGACGACAACACTGAACTAAATGTTGACGACGACATTGAACACTGACGATTAACTTGTACAATTGATGTTGGGTGTGGAGCCTGATTATCTTCCTTATTTAGAGGTATCACCACATTGGACCCCAGTTTGCTGCAGGGGGGTCTAGGGGAGATCGGGGGTAGCACCCCTGAAGCTAAACATAGATGTAAAATTGCCTTGTATAAATGTTGTAATTTTGTAGTCAATCTGGGTCGTTCATTAGGCGGAGAGCTGACAGTAGAAGTTATGTTTAATTTAAGGTTTTTTTCCCTAGAAGGTAAGCCCTCGCTATATATGAGGGAATTGTATTGCGTCTATGTAGATTTGTATTTTGAGCGATAAGAGAGAGGAGATTGAGCGAGAGAGAATAGCGAATTACAATGGATCTGCTGTAGGTTGTATCTCTTTAGATTGCTGGATAATATAAAGGGAAGGACTAGCTATTTCTTTGTGGATGTAGCCCAAATTGGGTGAACCACGTAGATCTGTGTCTCTCTTGTTTTATATGTTTTTTGTGTTTATATTTTTGCAATATTTTATGTGTTCCATTGCTCTGTAATATATAATTTTCTAACAACTGGTATTAGAAGCCGAAGGTCTATTTGGCTGATAAAATCGTAGGAGAGAAGGGTTCCTGGTTCAAGTGGGAGCAATGGCGGAAGATGGTAGGTTTAGGGTTGAAAAATTTAATGGCCAAAACTACCAATTGTGGAAGATGCCAATGGAAAATTATCTATATCAGAGAGATCTGTACCAACCATTGAGAAAAAAGACAAAGAAGCTGACGAGTATGAAAAACACAGAATGGGATATTCTTAACAGAAAGGCACTTGGAACAATACGACTATGCCTAGCAGCATCGATAGCATTTAATATTTCAAAGGAAATGAAAACAGAGGGTTTAATGTCGACATTGACCAAACTATATGAAAAACCCTTGGTCTCAAATAAGGTATTTCTTATGAAATGTTTATTTAATATGAAAATGTCAGAAGGTGGATTTGTTGTTGATCATTTAAATGAATTTAATACAATTACCAGCCAGTTAAGTTTTGTAGGGGTAACTTTTGATGATGAAGTTAGGTCTCTGTTCTTTCTGTGCTCATTGCCATAAAGTTGGAATGGTTTAGTTATGGCCATTAGTAACTCTGTCTCTAGATCTAGTACTTAAAGTTTGATGATGTTGTTGGTGCAATCCTAAGCGATGAAATGCGTCAGAAAAGCTCTGGTGAGACATCAGGTAATGCTTTGACTGCAGAGACTAGGGGAAGAAAAATGGAAAGAGGAAAGAGCCCCGGATATCGCAGTAACTCAAGGAAAGGCAGATCCAATTCTAGATCGGGGATAGTGTGTTGGAAATGTGGGAAGAAAGGACACCTGAAGAAAGGCTGCAAGTCTCGGAAGGGAAAAGAAGGAGACATGCAGCAAGAAAACAATCATGAAGCGAATGTGACAGGGGATGTGTTGCAAGATGTGTCATGCGGAATGAGTCGATCTTGCAGACAAGATAAACCTTCCTAGAATCTAAAGAAGACCTAATGACAAGCAAACCATCCAGACACTATCTTTCTCTAAATGTGCTTTTATAAATAATGGAAAACAAGTGTGTTTAAGGCCTACCTTATGTCAAACGCAAGTTTGGGGATGCCTTCGCTTCTTTGATCCAAATGAGTTCCTTTATCACAAACCTGCAAACACAAACAAGGAAAACAATTAAATAGCACCTAAAAAACCAATATTATAAAACATATTTAACATGAAGTCAAGGGTCCATGAAACAATAACATGAGATACTTGTTGAGAAAAATGAGCCTGATTGTATTAATTCAAAAGAAGAAGAACTTTACAACCTTTGCCTTGATGCTGTACAAGCTCCTCCCAAGGTCCAACAAGAAGGCTCCTCTACTTTGACAAGCTTCACTCACTCCCCAATGAAGCCAAAAATGTGATCTCTCCTCTTAAGCTCAAATAGGAAGTCTTGATTTCACCAACGTCAGGGAAAATTTTAAGAACCCCCCCTAAATTTACATGTATAAATGGGCGAATCTCCATGTTATATAGGAAAAATGGAAGGCGATTTTATCAATAATATGATATGTATATATAATTTTTTGGCGAATATCTCACCAGGCATGGCGAATATTCTACTCAATTATAAAATCTTGTGTTTATTGAATACACAAATGAAATCATTGCATTTCTTTAAAATATCTTTTGAAATCAAAATTACTGAAATTACATATCGAACCTAGTGGGTGTAAGATAAAGTTCACCCGTGCCATTCACAGAAAGCATGAGAAGAAACCTAATACTATATATAAAACCAAGAAAAATTCAATTTCATCACTTCTAGGGACCTCATAACCACCCTGCCAATACACAAGTATGTTCCTGTTTGCAATTAGAAAAATTACTTAAATTACAATATGTTTACTCCACTTCTAGAGACCTCGTAACCACCCTGCCAATACACAAGTATGTTCTCATTTGCAATTAGAAAAATTACCCAAATTACAATCTGTTTACTCCAGCATATGTTGGAAAGTTATAGAAGGATGACTAGTGCAATCAATCCATTCCTTTTAGCCCTGGATTTGTTTCAGTTTAAAACAGAAGTATACAAATATACTTGTCCAATGCCTATGCTTTAACCATTCACCTTAAGATGTTTTTACAATATAATTTCCTAAGTCTATTTAATATCTTCATTATCATAAAAACCAACCTATATCCATCTTTAACTCCACATCTACCACTCTTAGGTGGATGAAATCTATTTATCCCTCTGAGCACTTGGTAGACCCAGAATTAAGATGGATCTGAGATAGAATTTCCCCTTTAAATAGTCTATGCTCACATGAATACC
>APFE031111023.1:0-10668 GCA_000404065.3 Pinus taeda
CACTGCTAGGTTCACTCCATGTTGAATAAGCTGAGACGCATATGCATTCTTCTTCTTGTTTTTCTTCCATTGTTCCCTCTCTGCGTTAGTGAAAGCTTGTTCTTCTTCTTCATTCATAGGTTCTGAAACCCAAACTTCAAATAATCCCAAACATCATGTGCCTGCAACTTACATGGTTGCCATCTTAATGACCCACACATCATAATCTTTCCTGTAAACGGTAAACTCGGGCTGGAAATTTGAGAAGACCATTTTTGTATAATAATAAGAGTAGACCAATTGAGTAAAAAAAAATGGTTTTCTTTTTTATATAAAGAAATTTATATATTAAAAACGCTTTATAATAAACCCTTTCGTATTTTTTTTTGAACAAACCTTTTTTATTTTACGACACCTAATATAACTTTAAACGAATTAAGCGAACCTCCTAAAACAATCACCGTAATTCATGTTAATCTCGTAAAATTTTTATGAATAAGGTAAACCTCCTATAACTTTTCGTTTCCAAAGAGAAACAACCCACGTGAACATGACAAAGATACTCCACGTGAAAAAATACGCCTTTGAAAAACTTCTGGAACTCTTTTGAAACGTCAACGAATGGTTCACGCTGTATGCGTGGTAATGCTGCTCACGGCGGCTCCGAATGCTTGCGAACCCTAACGCTGTTATAACGCTCTGCCTATAATTGTAATACGTTAATGCTCAACCACTACGAGAAACAACATATTTCTCCTCTCACACAGATGGCTGACATGGCTGTTAATCTGTTTTTGTTTTCTCTGATACCAATTTGTTAGAAAGGTAAAGAAGACAAAACACAATTAACAATAAAATGTGGGTTGTTGCTTTTCTATTGATCACACAAAAAGTAATTGCTAATCTGTTTTCTCTTGCAATAAGACAAAACGCAATTCACACATAAAATGTGAGTTGTTGCTCTTCTATTGATCACACAAAACCTAATGATTGCAATGAACATGATGAAAAATATTTAAACTTTTTCCAACTAGCTAACTGCCTAAAATATCTTGACATGCAACTACATGCAATCTCACACTCAAAATAGTCTATCACTTAACTCACTTGATTCAACACTCAATCATACCATCACTCACTCATTTAAGTGACTCTCTATTTTAAATGAATAATTATCTTATTTTAAGAAACTAGTGGTACAAAGCCCAACATGTCCACCATTATGAATTTGATGCAAGGAGAAGCTTCAAAAACCCTCCTTCTTCAATTGGTCGATATTTAGTGTGTTTTTGGGAACGCTATTATGCAAATAGTTTTCTGATATACCGCCAGGACCATGTGATATTCGCATAGTTTTCTGATATACCTCCAGGACCATGTGGGATTCACTATAGGTTATGCGATTCCCACGGCGGGATTGATTATATCGGTCATACTATTCTTAATAGGTACTCCATTTTACAGACACAGTGCGGAATGGAATCCATTCAATCGCATGGCTCAGGTAATTGTTGCAGCAGTTCGTAAATGGAGAGTTAATGTGCCGTCGGATCCCACAAAACTTCATGAGGTTGACCCCAAAGAGTATGTTTCTAAAGGCAAATTCCCCATTTCTCATACCACGATTTTGAGGTGAGTTCACGCATGAGTAATTTTCATTCTTTTTTTTTTTATTCTTTTGTATAAGATTTTATTCTTTTTTATAAGATATGATTTATAGTAACAAAACACCAGTTTCAGTAAAAGAAAGGAATTACAGAATACAATATGAGAAACAAACAAACTCACAGACATTGTGGAAACCTAAAATAAAAGAATTATCAAATTTGTCAAAACTTATCAACTTTGACATAAAACCTAGTGCGTTTTGACTTTTACACACTCAAATTCAATTTTATTGCACATTGATTTGTATATGAAGAGAAAACATATTTATTTATATTCTTCTAAATCTAGCTCTGACAGAGCTTTCAAAAATGCGTAAATTAATTTTGGAATCCATTTAAATACTTTTACTTTGAGCGGACTTTGACACTCAACTGAGTTGTGTGATTAGACTTCGGCACACCCAAGGCAGAGACACGAATATGAAATCTATTTCACGTGCTTCTCAGCGTGGTTAGAATTATTTACACCGAAATCCAATTGGGTGGCTTTACTTTTGGCCGACATGGACATCTAGACTTGTCTATCAGCAACAACCACACTAGTCAATCTTTTATCAGAGAATCAATCTATATGAAGTTGCTGGATGTTGAGGCATGTTCTGTTAAAAATGGGGGGCGGTGTGTGTTTGGTTTGCAACATATAATTGCCACCAAAATATTATGTAACGCGATGATATCTGGCTAGGTTTAAAAATGTTTTTTTAATGATATATATCTCACGATATATTAAATATGTATATTATTATATTTTGTTTAGTTCTTATGTATTAGTATTTTATTACTAATATAAGGTAATTTAACCAAGAGATTTTTCCTAATATTTTTAAATTTGGTTCAAAATCTAATGAAAAAATTGGGAAAAATAGAAGAAATATAGTTTTAAGTGGTTCACTCCAGAAGATTTTAATTTCATATAAAATAAAATTCATTTATATTTTCAAATTTATGATTCAACCCAAACATTTCCATCTCACCAATAGTTGTACCAATTTTGTGCAGATTAAGAAAAACAGAAAACCCGACCACCAATGAATATAGTTCCTTATGTGGCAATGGGGGAAGTCACAAGTCAAGGTTACTCACCTTATCCATCTTCCATTATTACTATCCCACTATCAAAGAATCATTTCACTCTCGATCTTTGAAAAATGTTTCGTACTTCATAAAGATATAACCATTTCTTTTAAAATTGTGTAATATTTCTAATTGTGATATCATACAAGACAAAGATTCGAGGGCTACGACGACGCCTTGCTAACCAGTCAACGTTTCAGATCAAGTGTACGACATTTTCTTGGTGGTAGGCCAAAGTTCAGAACCTACAAATAAAAAGTTCGAAGAGGTTGACTCTGTGTTAATTGCAAGTCAAAATTAATAAACCTGGGAAACAAGATCCCATGAGGCCGTCATATAATAAGAGGTAGAACAATAAGGGGCAGAACAAATATTAGTAGAGAGCAGGCTTGGAATTTCAAATCTTTTTTTGGCTGTTAAATGAAAATTTGAAGTCAAAATTAATAGACCTTGGAAACAAGATCCTATGAGGCCGTCATACCATAAGGGGTAGAACAAATATTAGTAGAGAGCAAGTTTGGAATTTCAAATCTTTTCTACTTCATTTTACGTTTTACCTAAATTTGTGAAGGTCAACTTCCCCTTATCTCGAAACTTCTTTTTCATCTCAATTTTCATTAATCTTCCTTTAAAAGTGCCTAGTTTTTCCTAAATTAGCATAATCAAGTTAATTGTTGCAATTTTATTCCATAGTAATATCTTTGGTTTAGTTTTTTTTTTTTTTTTTTTTATCATATAGTTTCTTATTTTCAATTAAAGGAATAAGTTAAATTCTTTTTTTGGTAGGTAAGCACCCATGGATTATGAAACAAGTGACTTCTGCAATGAGCCTTAAACAATGCACCATTCACTCTCAATCACCAAAGCCCATTGGCAAGTTATTCATTCTCAATTTATTTTGTTATGTTATAAAAATATTTTAGGACATTAAAAACTTATTTCATTTTGCAAAGTGGATTTAAGGATATAAATTTTTGTTTTATTTATATGATAACTTTCTATTTATATATAAAAAATAATTAGACCTTTAATTCAATTAATTTTTATACTTTAATTTTCATGATTTTAATTTTAGTTGTATATATGTGGTATGCTGAGAGAGAAATTTGATGAAGAAGAAACTACTAAGACTCATACTTAATGTTTTTGGCTAAAAATTTTATAATAATGAGATATCCATGATTTTTTCTTATTCTTACTCATACAAAGCATTATAAATTCTTCAAACTATTTAAAAATATAAGCAAAACAACTCATCTTTACTTCTTATTTAAGAGTTATGTGTTATAATTATATTAAATTGAACTTCAATTTCATTTAATCAATAAAACAATTAGTTTATAAAACAACCAAAAATATATTATAACTAATTAAATCAACATTTAACTTAAAAAACAATTAAATTATTTAAAAAAATACACAATAGCATTTTGAATTTTTATCTTTTTAATAAAAGCCCCTCCAAAGTCAAGTGCATACTCTTCCAACCTTCAAAATTGATTTGCTACAAGTCAAAGTGCTATATCCCCATTAGTTGAAACAACTAAATTTTTAGTAACCTCAAACCATGTACATTCATAAAGCTGGCGAGCTCAATCAAACCTACAACCTCAACAATCACATTGGGAGTAAGTTCATCACATTGGGAGTAAGTCCTGCATTTCTTTCGCAACTTCATAGTGATTTTTAAATACATAAATATATTTAATGTCTAGTGATATTTGAAATAGAATTAAATTGGTTATATTTTAGTTAAATTAGTTAAAAACCTCTTACCTACTCCAATTTTGAAAATTCAAAATCCTCAATTTTAGATTCTAGAAAACTACCAAATAGCATTAAACATCTTATCCACTGCAATTTCGAAAATTTAAAATCCTCAACTTTCGTTTCTAGAAAACTACCGAATAACATTAAAGACTGTTACAGAGATTTTAGATATTGAAAAGTCTACGCTTTAGGTAACTATTTAAAATTTATTTGTATGAGTGTTGGATAGATTACTAAGCAGGCTCTTTAGTTATGAAGCTCCTTATTTAACAACGTTGCCAACTTTAAAAAAAAAAAAAACAAAACAAAAAACAAAAACAAAAACAAAAACAACAACAACAACAACATCATGCACAAAATTGGGGAGAAATTGACGAAAATGTTGATTTTGAAATTTTGATTCATAAATATATCTAATACTTTAAAACCCTCTTATCTATTCCAATTTTGAAAATTCAAAATCTTCAACTTCCAATTCCAGATAAAATACCCAATATCATTAAACTTCTTATCCACTCCAATTTTGAAAATTCAGAATCTTCAACTTCTAATTCTAGAAAACTACCAAATAACGTTAGAGATCCAACAATAACAAACTTTAGATACATAAAATTTTACGCTACATTCAGTTAATTACTTAAACTTATAGTGAACATTCTAAGCATGCTACATTTAGTTAATTACTTAAACTTTATTTTGGATGAGTATTGGATATATTACTAAGTCCTGGGCATTGGGCAGGCTCCTTAGTTATGAAGTTCTTTATTTAACAAAGTTGCCAACCTTAAAATCTTCTTAAAATAATTGCTAAAACATCATGCAAAAAATTGGAGAGAAATGGAAGAAAATGTTTTGGAAATTTTGATTCATAAATAAACCTAATACCTTAAAAATCTTTTATCTATTCCAATTTTGAAAGTTCAAAATCTTCAACTTCTCTTTCCAGAAAACTACCAAATAACATTAAACCTCTTATCTACTCCAATTTTGAAAATTCAAAATCTTCAACTTCCGAAAACTACCAAATAACATAAAACAAACTACCAAATAACATAAAACCATAAAACAAATAATAGATTAGAATACAAAAAATAAAATACACACTTTTTTTTTCTTGAATTTGAGGGTGTATCACGCTACCACCCTGAGTTTTAGCTGCTCCCCAAGCTGGTTGGAAGAAATCACGCTTTAATTTACTTCAAAATTTCCTCGGGGCTCCCTAAGCTGGTTGGAAGGAATCTTGTCTTAATTTACTTCAAAATTTCTTGAAAGGTTGTTTACCATATTAAAATTTACATAGAACTTGTAAGTATTTTTCAGTTTTTACAATAACTAACGACATAAGTAAATAAAGCAACCACCCCTTAATTTACTTCAAAATTTTCGAAGTGTTGTATACCACATCAAATTTTACATATGGCATAAGTAAATAAAGAGTACATATCTGATAGGATACCACGAGTTTAGCAGTTTTGAATGAGAAAGCATGCCATATTCAGATGCTAACAAATTCAACAGTGCGCTAGGGTAAATTAAAAGATTGCAGGGATGTTATTGCTTTTTCCAATTAGCAAAAAAGAACAATGAAAGAGAAAAATGTAAGACCATAAAACACATAATTCATCAAACCACATATGGTTAGAAGCCAAGGCGAAAATAGGAAATTTGAAAGTTGTTTTACAAGAGAATCAATTCCAATGCTAGTAAATAGGTCATTAAATTATGTCATCAATATTCATATGGCTGAAAGTTACTCCCATAATGTCCCATTAATAGAATATAACACGTTAGCCATAGCCCTGTAGTCCCCATAATGTCCCATTAATTCTCAACAACCAAAGTTTGAAAGAATATAACAAGCTAGCCATAGCCAAGAATATAGCATGTTAGCCATAGTCCTCTACTCCCCATAATATCCCATTAATTCTCAACAACCAGATCTTGAAAAAATATAGCAAGTTAGCCATAACCGTGTAGTCCGTAGGAACAAAGCAATCCAATTAAATTAACGATGTGAATCACCTGTGTAATATGTACATTATAATTAGATTTTTGTAAACTCAACCTTAGTTATAATAAATAATTTTAGGGATTTGTAAATTCTGATACAATAAACTTTTAAAAATTAAATTTAGATTTTTAATTAAACATCAAAATGACATAACCCCAATATATTTTAGAAGTCAAATTTGAAGTACAAAAATTTTCAACCACCATAAGAAGTCAAATTTGAAGTACAAAAATTTTCAACCACCATAAATACTTGCTGAAACTAAAAATACGACGTGAATTTCCAACCCTAGTGCTGACCATGACGCCTTGAACGCCAACCACTAGTTTTGCTTTTGCAACTAACATTCTTAGCACCGTGATCCATCCAATGACTCAAGTATCAACATGGTTCATTGGGGGCACATGGCCATTTGTAAAAGTAATCTCAAGTACGAATTCAGCCAAAGAGGTTCCGCTCCCGTGGGGTTACAGCCTACCAGCCACTACTCAGGGAAGGCAACTACCACTTGTTAAAAAATACTTTACATGGTTAAGAACAGCGTCACTCGATGTCCATTACAAATTTAAAAAACATGTATATTCCTTGTCATTATGAAGGACGCCAAAAGACATAACAATAGAGCAATCAATGCTTTGGAAAGATGGTTGAGAAGTCCAAAATTTAAATCTATTGTGTTTGTGGGATTACACTCTTATATATCAATGTAAATAAAAGATGTTTCGGAAATATTTAAGATCTTTTAAATATGTTAGTTTATATGGGATTTAGTTTCCATGGTGATATTTTTTTTTTAAAATTTTATATATCCCAACGGTTAAGAATATATAAAAAGTGTATTTGTTAGATGAATGATGATTTTTAGTGTCAATTCCAACTTGTTATTATGTATTAGGCTATTGGATTTACTATATCAATAATTTGACCTATGAGATGATTGAAGAACCTCAAGTTCTATCTATCTCAAAATGTTTAAATTTATGTTGGCAATGAGGTCGAAATTAAGTGTCACAGTACTAGAGAAGGTAGTCAGTGACATTGTAGCCATAGTTCAATCTATTATTATTATTTGGATTAATATCCCGTAGGGCTATTAGATTTACTTTATCAACAATTTGACCTATGAAATCATGGAAGGATGTTTAGTTTCATCCATCTCATAACATTGAAATTCATGATGGCAAGGAAGTCAAAGCTAAGTGTGTCATAGTACTAAAAAAAGTAGTTAGTGACATTGTAGCCATAGTTCAATCTATTATCATTATTGGGGCCATTATCCCTTAGGTTTGTTGGATTTACTTTATCAACAATTTGACCTTCGAGATTATTGAAGAATCCCAAGTGTCATCCATCTCACAATGTTTGAATTCATGTTGGAAATGAAGTCAAAGCTAAGTGTGTCATAGCCCTAGAGAAAGTAATTAGTGACATTGTAGCCATAGTTCAATCTTCTATTATTATTATTATTATTCGTATTAACATAGTTTCAAGGGGTGAGGTTATGGGTGAGGAAATTACAATCCATGATGAATTTAATTAATTTGATAACATATAAGCATTATTGTTGCTCCACTTCCAAACATGTGTCATTTTATGGTTTAGAATTATTGCAATCACATTTACATTGTCCTAACAATTAACCGTGTACTTAATACTCAAATAGATTTCCTAGTTGCTTGTGTAGGTGGAAGCCTCATCAACGCTTTTGACATGTAATGTGATCATCTACTCATTCTTCTTGTTGATGGCAACTTTGTAAAATAAACTAGGAGACAATGCTCAATAGCTGCTAGTTGTTAACCCTCCCTAGGCTTGTTCTCAAATTCCCTACCACTATCCCTCCCTTCGACAAAGTTGTAGCCTATTGATGGTCAAGTCCAAGTTGAGGATTCCTTGTACTGTCATTGATAAAAGAAGGAATGTAAGATATGTTCCCTAATTGTAATGCAAGAGGGTGAATCCACAAAGATGTATCCCGCTTCTTAGTAACATGTGGCAAAAAAATTGACATTTAACATATTTTTTAAATTGAAGCCCTCAAAACTCTTATACATCTCGTGGATTTCGAAATGTAATTAAAAATAAATTTGTAAAAAATTATGTTAACTTTCTAACATCTGTGTGTGTTATGTGTCAAATTTGCATTTAATTATATGTTTGTCTCTGCATTTTTTTTTGGAGAAAGTTAACAAGTGACTTGTTCTCATCAATTAATTGAGTGCTTAATGCATATTTTTCAAACAATAAAATAAAATGAGCTCTATCTATACAAGATGTAGTTTATTCGGCCTATATTTTAAAAGATTTTTTTTTGGTAAAATTATATCTTTTATTATTTTTTGAAGGCAATAAATTAATATTTAAATCTCATTTTATACACCTTCATGTTCCCAACATAATTTTTCCTCTTGCTTATGTAAAATGAAAAACTAAAATACTCTTTTGAATTGGAAACATCCTAATAGAACACACATGTTTTATAATTATTTCGTTGTATAGTTTTTACATTGTTATTTTTTCTATGAATGATATCATACTAATGGGATTTTTTTTGAAATATAAGTTTAAAAGAAAATAAATTTAAAATATCATATGAGACTAGAAGTGTAAAAACATTATAACATTGGATAGAGTATTCAATGATGATTTTATTGGCATCAAGTCCACCACATGAGATGGAAGACATGAAAGGGTTTCACAATGGAAGTTTCAGTTGCAAAAGCTATTATAGAAAGGGGTTATGATTTATGGTATTTAGGCTCTTAATTGACAACCTCTTATAGGATTTTAGAAAACCTCGATGATAGTTTAGTAAACCTTGGATCAAGGTTTATTTTGAGTTTATGAAATGACTTGATCAATGTATTGTTGTAATCATAAAAAATAAATCTTCAAAAAAAATGAAATAAAAAAGGAAATTATATGTGAACTAAGTCACACCTAGCTATATTATTGTCATTGTCAAAAGGCAAAAAACAAGAAATTTATGTGAAATCTAAAATTAATTTGCGTTAATCAACGATCAAGATGGGGAATATGACAAACTACAAAAGGGACTATGAACACCAACTAGTTGACAAAGATGAAGTACAAGAGAAGGATAAAGAGAGGACGAGGCAAAGATAAGTAGAATTGAGACAACAACATGAAAAAAATGTGGGTCAGCCCATTGCCAAACCTTTGGTGCATCTCACTCGAAAGTCTTCAAGACATACAATGAGGGAAATTGTTGGGCCTTCACTTTGATGCCTTGTCCACTATCAAAAGCATCCCTTTTTCACCATTTTACCCCTTCATTTCAACTCTTTATTATCCTTTTTACCATAGTATTCTCTCGATTCTTCAAGAGAAACGTCATTTCAAGCTTATAAGGTATTAAGTTGCTAAATTTTAATGATTTTCATTGTTTCTAATGAATTAATATAATTAATCTTGATTATTGCTAATGATAGTTATGTTAGTATAGATTTGATAACCTCTATGCAAATTTAGTAACCCAAATCATTTGTTGTCATATCTGTGTGCATCCTAGGTGAAATCCACCATATGGGTTTTGTTGCTAAGTGGCCCAATATGGATCAAAGTTAGTTGGATACCTCCCAGGTCAAATGAAGAAGATATGAGCTCATGGTCAATGCCTTGGTTAAATGTAGGCTATTATACACATACAATGAAACAATATTCATCCAACTACATAAGATATTGTGGCTTAGTGATGACTATATTCTCATGCATTTCATGTCATGAGAACATCACAAAAATGAAATTTGTGTTATATTTATTGGTCATGGTCATTCTGTTAGAATTTAGAAACAAGGGATTGTCTTCTTATGAGGTAACACCATAATTTGTTTATAATGGAAATGCTTCAAATGACTCTTCAAAATAGGGAGTTGGTTGTGGTTGCAATACAACCTCCCCACATCTTATATAAATGGTGTATAATGTAAATAAAGGGATCAATTGGGATATTTGGGAGTCTGTATGTTTGCGGAAATAGGGATCTTGTCATGGCTTACCACGCTCTCCTCTATTTTATGTAAACTTCATGTAATCTAAAAGGTAGTGAGTTGGTGTTTGTGAGAATAAGAGATCGTTCAGTGAAATAGTTAGTTTGTTTATCTCAAAGTTGGTTAATCGATTTTATGTGATGGTTGTATAGTAGTG
>APFE031111026.1:0-16837 GCA_000404065.3 Pinus taeda
CTACAGCAAGTCTTGGAAGGATCATGTTGAACATGTTGATAGGGTGCTACAACTATTGGAGGAAAACAATTATATGCAAAAAGATCCAAATGTTTCTTTGGAGTACAAGAGGTGGAATATCTGGGTCATATTGTATCTCATGAAGGAGTTAAGGTAGACCCTAGCAAAATTAAAGCCATTAAGGAATGGAAAATTACCACATCCATAAAGCATCTGCGAGGATTTCTTGGGTTGACAGGGTATTATCGCAAGTTTGTTAAGAATTATGGGAGAATAGCAGCACCTCTAACAACATATTGAAGAAAGATGCATTTTCATGGACTCTAGAAGCAACAAAGGCCTTCGAACATCTTAAAGAGGCAATGTGCCAAGCCCGGCTAGCTACATCGGAATTCAACAAAACCCTTATTGTGAATGTGATCCAGAAAAGGGAAGGTGCGTCTAATGCAACGGATGAAAGACCCACTGGCTTTGAAAGTCGTCCAATCAAGGGAAAGTTTTTTACACAAAGCTATTTATGAGAAGGAAATGTTGGCAATACTCCATACACTTAAGAAATGGTAACCCTACCTAATGGGAAGACACTTCAAGGTAAAAACGGATCATGATAGCCTTAAATACTTTTTAGAACAAAGATTATCCTCTGAAGAGCAACAAAAGTAGGTCACAAAGATGTTGGGTTATGACTTTGAAATCATCTACAAAAAAGGGAAGCAAAATGTGGTGGCAGATGCACTCTCAAGAAAGGATGAGGATGTGGAAGCATTGTTGTGCGCCATTTCTATAATCCAACCAGATTGGATAAATGAAGCAAGGGAGGAATGGAAGAATGACGAAGAAGTGTGGGCACTTTATTCGAAAATTACAACAAGATTCCAGTACGTCTGATACACTTAGCTGGCAAAATGATCGTTATGGTACAAAGATTGCTTATACCTCTGTAAGAATTCCCAGCTAAAACAAAAGATTCTTATGGAATTGCACACTTCTCCCTTAGGAGGGCACTCAAGATTTTTAAAAACTTACCACAGGGTTAAGAAGGAATTTTTTTGGGATGGCCTTAAATCAGATATTCAAAAGTTTGTGTCAGAATGTTTGGTTTGCCAACAAAATAAAGTTGAAACAATTAAGACATCGGGTCTATTACAATCTTTATCCATTCCAAGCCAACGTTGGGAGGAGGTTTCAATGGATTTTATCACAGACTTACCAAGTATGCACACTATTGTGCATTATCACATCCATTTAAAGCTAGTATAGTTTCTACTGCATTTATGGAAACAATTCAAAAGCTACACGAAAACCCAAAGATTATTGCAAGTGACAGAGATCCCATTTTCACTGGAAATTTTTGGACATAATTATTTTCTTGTCTTGGTACTCAGTTAGCTCATAGCTCATCTTATCATCCTCAATCTCATGGGCAAACTAACTGAGATAGTAAGCAAATGTTTGGAAGGATATCTTCGTTGCTTTGTATCTGATAAATAGACACAATGGGTCCAATGGTTGCCTCTGGCTGAATGGTGGTATAACACTTCCTTCCATACAGCAACAAAAATGACCCCATTTAGGGCACTTTATGGGTATCAGCCACCATCCATCACATCATATTTAAGAGAAAATTCTAAGGTTCAAGCAGTGGAACATCACATCGAACATCAACAACAAGTCCTCCACTCTTAAAGCATAACCTCGTGTTGGCACAAAATAGAATGAAACAACAGGCAGATCAACATCGCAGTGAAAGAAGTTTTGATGTAGGTGATTGGGTATTCCTATGGCTACAACCATATAAACAAATGTCCCTCAAGCAAGCTAAGAAGATAATAAATTATCACCAAAGTATTATGGTCCATACAAGGTGTTGCAAAAGATTGGTACTATGGCATACAAATTGGAGCTTCCTGCAGCTTCTCGATTGCACCCAGTTTTCCATGTTCATGTTTAAAGAAGGTTATAGGCGACAAGCTCCCAGTTCAAACAATATTGCCAGAACTTGACGAGGAAGGAAAAATTATATTGGAACCGGAAGCCGTCACAGAAACAAGAACTCGACAGCTATGAAATTGATCAATTTCGGAGTATCTCATCAAGTGGAAGAACTTATCCGCTGAAGATTCCACATCGGAGGATGAGAACTTTATACAGAAGCATCCAAAACTACTCAAGCATTGAGGACAACACTTTTTTGAAGGAGAGGGGCATGTTAGGCCCATATAATACTAGTGATTACCCCATTACTATTGTAGTTGTATCCCTTATTAATATTATTGTGCCCCTAGCGTCCCCATATTGTTATTTTTTTTTAACATCATCGGTTGCTGTATTATATTTCAAAAAAGAGAGCAGAAGGATGTTCCTCTGAGGTACATAATGAGTTGCCATGAAATGCTAGGAGAGTAGGAGTTACAATAACAAAATCCTCCTTGTTCCTGCCTTTTAGGATTTGAAGTAAACACTGAACAGAAGTAAATCCTAACAAACTGAAACACTAAAAAACAACATTTGCAAAACATCTTCAATCTATATTGATGTGGCTGATATGCTTCGCTTTGGATTCTTCAGGCTTATCATCTTCTCCAACTTGCTTGATGCTTGAAGAACTTGTCGGAATTTCATTTTTCTTATGCATAATATATTTTAGTATTTCAATGGATTCTTCAGCATGAGCACATCTGTTGGATAGTTGTCTGAATTGCTCATGCAATGAAGAGATTCTGTGCAGAAACAAATTTATGTCAGCTTCGTATTTTTCCTTAATAAGCCAGCTTTGGTTATCAATCTTTGCTTCCATGATCTCTTGGTGGGTGTCAATCTTGCTGCCCAAGATCCTTTGCTGGGCTCTTAGCTACTCTAACTCCGCTTGAAGATCGGCGCAATGGAGGCAATCCTCGCTCCTTGCCATAGGTGTAAAGGAAGGTTGATCCTAAAATAACTAAGTGAACCAGGGAACGGGCTTGAGGCGCTGCACTTGAAGGCACGAACTTGAGTTGCTGCCAAAATGAAAGATCACTAAGGAAAGAGAGTCCAAAGTTTCCAGAGATTGACGAGAAAATGAATCGAAAGAAAGAAGCAAGGGCCGCAGATACCACGAGGATGTGGGAGCAAACCAAGGATTCAGAAAGACAATAAAGGAAAATGGATGAGTGTGAGTTGGGGAAGTAGGGTGGACATATAAAGAAGAGGAGGAGTGCAGGAGGTCAATCATAGGACATGAGGGGATAACATAGGAGGGACAGGGAAGATTAGGGAGGTGATTCGATGGAGCAGGGGAGGGATGGCTGATGGGAAGAAGGACGTCTGGTCGTCTGTCGAGGAGTGTGTGATTGAAGTTTTCGAGAGAGTGCCAGATCCCACTGCAAATATTAGTCACGAAGAGGATTTGATGGATCTTTGACCATTTCAATATGTCAGGAACTTTAGATTTACTGAAAAACTGATTGAAGACATAAAGGATATTTGTCATGGTAAATAGTGTAAAGTCTCCACGCCATTGCAAAATAGGCTACCCAATGGCCTGGCACATGCTCTGTTGGCTTGGATATCAGTGTGTTTGTTGAGGGAGCGCAAAATATGATGGAAGCACAAATCTGTCATGGCTTGTCCTAGAATTTGGCATCGACTAATGGTCTGCTGAAGGAGAGTGTTTGAGGATTCCCTGTTCTGAGCCATTAAATTGATAACAACTGCCGAGTCTCCAAAAATCAGGGCTGAGCCCATACCAAGTTTCCTAAGCTGTATGAGTCCCTAGTAAAGGGCCAAGGCTTCTGCCCTATTGTTGGAAATTTGGCCAAGCCCCCATTCATAAGATAAAATGCTGTCGCTATTAGCATTAAAAATAACTCCTCTTGCTCCTGCAACTCCGAGATACGACTTTGAAGCCCCATAAAAAAAAAAAGATAATGTCTGTTGCAATTTTTAATCCATACTGCAAAATATTCTTACTTTAATCTAATTTTCCAATTATGAGGAACATTACTATGTCTGTTACTAGCAGTGTTGCCATTCTAATTACTGTTGTTTTTATCCAACAAGTAACCAATGAAACTTTGCTCTTCCATACTGAGTTATGTGATGTCTATGTTTCTCTGGTTCTTAACTGATATAGTTTTGAG
Organism: Pinus taeda; assembly: GCA_000404065.3. NCBI lineage: Eukaryota > Viridiplantae > Streptophyta > Pinopsida > Pinales > Pinaceae > Pinus > Pinus taeda. The sequence continues at coordinate 4,119 of APFE031111026.1, forward strand.
GGTGAGACCCCTTGCCTTGTTGCAAAGATTTTTGATGGTCAAATCCTTGTCCTTGAAAACTTTGCGATTTCGTGCCAACCAAATGTTCCATAACATAGTGTAAGGAAGGGTATCCTAGACTCTTCACTATGTTATTCTTCCTTTGCTGCCAAGGATAATTCTTTTTTCATTTATGAAGAATTTCTCCTATAGTATCCTGATTGTTCCATGGAATATGATTGTTATGGGATAAGTTTCTCCAATGGTTGATAGTAAATTGACAATCAATAAAGAGATGATGAATGGATTCCTCGGTAGCTTGAAAGTTGGGACAGCAAGAAGGGAATTGATGCCACGCTTTTGCAAATTTTCAGCCGTAAGGATTTTCCCCTTAAGAAGAGTCCAAAGGAATTTTTTTTTTTTTGGAAGGGCCTCAGATTTCCAAACTGCCTTCTAGTGATTCCAGATTGGCATGGGATAGTTACTACTGTAGATGTACTGGTGGGAAGCTTGGATGGTGTAAATAGATCCAGATGATTCCCAACGAAATCCATCTAAATCATTCTTTTTAACAAGAGCTATACTATGCAGATGAGATTGAAGGGCAGAAAGGCTTGCATTGAGGTCATTGGGTATGGCTGGGAAGGACCAACTAGACCATAGATGGGAGTAGGGATCCCACTGGGAGATCTGATCCAGATGATGTATGCCTACTCTTTCAAAAAAAGAGAGAATAGGGTTGACTCCAACTTGATTGTTTATTGGTTGCTGACCCATGATTTTTCAGCTCCAATGTTGATGTTTGCACCTCCCTTGGGAATTTTTGAAGTGTTCTGTGCAATTAGAGGAATTTCTCTTTTGCATAAGCGGCAAATTTTGGAAGCATCTCTGTTGGGGATATCTTGATCAAGAAGCCGCTGCCTTGGAAAGCTTAAATATTTAATTTCCAGTACCCTTTTCCACCAGGTAGGAAGGTTGGTTATGATTCTCCATACAATTTTGCCTCCAAAAGCTAAGTTGAGAAATTTGGGGGATCTGATTCCAAGACCTCCTCGGTCTTGGGACTAAATTATCTGCTTCCAATTAATCAAATTGAATTTCTTTTTGTCATTTTTCCCTCCTTGCCATAGGAATTGGCAGAGGATGACTTCCATTTTATAGTGAAAGGATGCCAGAGCTCGAAGAAGAGAGAATTGGTATAGAGGCAGAGAAGAAATACCTGACTTAAGAAGTATGAGGCGACTAGCTGGGTTGACCCAAATGGAGCCCCACTGCTACACTTTTCTTTTCATCTTGTCAATTATGGTGTCCCAGACTTCTGCCCTCAAGGGACCTGCACTTACAGGCATGTCCAAATAAGAAAAATGAGTCCAATCACAATTACATGAGATTCCAAAAGTGTTGGCAATATTGTGAAGAGCCTGCGTTGCTGTATTCCAACCATAAATGCAGCTTTTCAGCTGATTAACCAAACCACCAGAGTATCTCATGTATTTATCTAGGAGAGACTTGAAGTGTCTGGCTATTGTGATGGAGGCCCCTCCAATTAATAAAGTGTCATCGGCAAATTGTGAGTGATTTATATTCTTGATTCCATTCCCAAATTTTATGCCTGTGATGAGGCCAGCCCTCCGATTGAAGTCCAACGCTTTGCTAAAGGATTCAACCATCAAAATAAATAGATAAGGTGAAAGAGGACAACCTTGTCTTAGACCACGAGAGGATTGGAAAGCTTATCCTGGCTTGCCATTAACAAGAGGGGAGATCCAGGGCCCAAAAATGCAAGCTTTGATGAGGTTTAGAAAGCCTACATCAAATCCCATCTTCTTCAGAATGACCAAGAGGAAGGAGTGTCTTACTCCGTCAAATGCAGTGGCCAGATCAAGTTTGAGGATAAACCCTTTCTCATTTCTGGATTGGCTCGAGTGAATGGCTTCTTGTACAAGGAGAATGGAATCAATTATTTTCTATTGGCCAGGAACCCCCCTTGATTTTCAGAGATGAGAGAAGGGAGAAAGGGTTTAAGGCGAGAAGCAAAGACTTTGGTCAGGATTTTATAGGAGCAGTTACAGAGTGAGATGGGTTGGAATCGAGCAAATGAAGAGGGGTGATTTTATTTGGGGATGAGTGCTAGATGAGTAGCATTGGTTTATCCCCCTATTTTACCCTTTTGTTGGATCCAATTGAGCATTTTTATCAAATATTTTTTTATAATTCCCCAAAATGCTCGATAGAAACAAATGGGGAAGCCATTTGGACCTAGAGCTTTATCAGGCTGGAGTGTCCAGATCAATCTTCTAATTTCCTCTTCATCAATTTCCTTATTTAGACTATCATTCATTTCCTTACTTATCCCTAGAGGAAGATGTTGTAGCAGCTCTATGTAGTCCTCTTCTTCTTTTGTTTCAGTTAGGAGATCTCGATAATGTTTTGTAGCAACCCTTTGAATAGCATCTTGTGTGCTTTGTCGATTACCCTCGGCATCTAGAATGGAGCTTACATTGTTCCTTATTTTTCGAGCTGTAGTTTGCTTGTGAAAAAATGCCGAGTTCTTGTCTCCCCCTTGCAACTAGAGTTGCCTCGATTTTATCCTCCATTTTAATTTCTCTTCTCTATTTGCTCGACACAACTGTAAATAGAGGTCGCTTTTATGCTGTTTTGTTCTCTTGAGAGAGGCCATGCTCCTCTATTACTCTTTGGATACAATCAAGGTTATTCGTAATCTCCTTTTTTACCTTCTCAGGTTATTTATAGCTATTTTTAGCCCATTATTTTATAGCCTGTTTTGTTCTTCTTAATTTGGTTTCCCAAATGAAACCAGGGGACCCTTCAATGTGCTGGTTCCAAGAATTGTGGACTATCTCTGCGACTGCTGGAATGCAGTTCCAGAGGGAACTATACCTGAAGGGAATGGGCCCAAGAGAGCTATGGGTTTCTAGCATGAGCGTCATAGGGTAATGATCAGAGGCTGAACATGTCAGGATGCTAGCATATCCAACAGAAAAAGTAGAAAGAAACGAGACATCGATTAAAATTCTATCCAACCTTTCCATAATGTTACCTATGCCCATCCTGCAGTTATTCCATGTATATATTCGATTTTTTGGAGCAATATCCATAAGATCATGATCCTGCATGATATTTTCTAAATGAATTCTGTATGGATCAGTGGTGAAACTACCTCCTCTTTTTTCATTGGCATGAAGAATAAGGTTGAAGTCGCCTCTCAAAATGATGTTAAAGTTTTCTTCTGCATCTATGTTGGCTTTTAGATCATGCCAACAACACTCCTTGTCTCTGAAATGATTAGGCACGTAGATGTTGTAGATGATTATAATTTTCTTATCTACTTTATTTTCCAAGACTGTTTTGATCCAATGTTGATTGACAGTTTCTGAATTGTGGTTCCATATGCTTTGGTTCCAGATTGTTGCTATTCCTCCTGAGGCTCCTCTTGCTTCACTGATGCTGCCTTTATACTACCTTTGCTGTTTGATAATTCCACTCATTTCCTGCTGGCCTTGCTTTGTTTCTTGTAACAGAATAATTCTTGGTTTCTCACAGTGAATAAGATCTCTTAGGGTTGCTACCTTGGAGGGGTGCCCTTGTCCCCTACTGTTCCAAGATAGGACTTTCATTATTGGACATGCGAGGTACGGGGAGATGTTCACCCCCCTTGGTCCTTATTAGCTATTTCTTTGTCATATTGTCCTAGAATGTAAGTTTCTATGGGTGTCTGAGTTCCCATTGCTTTGTCTTTCTATGCATTCTCATCTCAATGTTGCTTGGCAGTTTTCCTACCCAGACCAGGTTTCTTAAATGATTCACTGGTGCCTCCGTGATCTTTGGAAGAGCTCCTGGTAATTCTTTTGAGGGGAGGATCAAGAGAGGGATGAGAGGAGATGATCAGGGACAAAGAGGATTCAATGGTGTCCTGGGGATGGCTTTTAGGGAGAGGGGGATCTTGGAGATGGCTTTTAGGGGGGGATAAAATAGAGAATGGGTTGGATGAAGGAAGGGCGGAGAAAGGGGGGGGAGTTTAGAAGATGTAAGGAGAGGAAGGGTCGAATGAGATGCAATAGAGGTTGAAGGGCCTACTTCAGGGGGAGCTTTAGCCGAAGAGGCTGATTTCTTTTTTTTTTACCATTTCTCGTTGCTCCTCTTGTGGACCATTCTCTACCTCAATAAGATTAGTACATCTATTGGCGAAGTGGCCATATTCATGACATACCTTCCATTTGAATGGGATTTGCTCGTAATCTAGCTATTGAATATGGCTCCAGTCATCCACTTTGAGCTTGATGACTTCAGGGAGGCCTTTGCCAAGGTCCACTTCAACACAGATCCGTGCACAGGCTTGCATGTTTTCTTTTGGTTCGACGCGATCAATATATTTTCTGACTGCGTTCCCAATGGCACGAACCGATTCATCCCCCCAGCAATGGAGAGGGAAATGAGGGAGCCGGACCCAAACTAGAACAAAACTAGGAACATCTAGCTTAGGATCAAAATCTGGGGTCCATTTATTGAGATACATGCCCCTGGAATCCTTGAAATAGGGCCCGTTTCTAAATATTAGGTCCTTATCTTCTTTGGATTCAAAGTGAAAGGTGAAATACCCTTTCCCGTAGAATCTAATAGATATTTTCCCTTGTATTTTGTCAGACCATTTCCTTTCAACCCATCTTTGAACAGTTTTTGGAGATGGCCAGAGGCCTGTGAATTGACCAATGAGTCCTTTTTCTGCCAGAGACAGAGCAGCCATGCGTGGTAGGGCTGGAGGCAAGTTAACTTCTTGTAAAACATCCAGCTTCTTGACAAATTTTGAGACTACTAGATGGGGGCGCTGTGGAGGCAGAGATTTAACTAAATCAGAAAAGGCCTATTGTGGATCGACCCCCTTCGGTGGAGCTTTTGGAGGGGCCATGGAAGGAGCCCCATAGAATCCCTTTATTGTTATTTTTGTGCCTTTATATTATTATTGTTAGGTCGGATGGGTTATATTGTGACTCCTTAGACTCCTATATATAGAAAGGAGGTTTTGTCATTTGAATCATCAAAGAATCATTCTTTTGTGTAATGTAAAGGAGGTTGCCCCCTCAAAGAGGTCGAATTCTAAGGCGTTGATCTATCTTTTCTATATTTTTGTGAGCTGGTTTCATAACACATAATAGGGCATCCTAGAGGTGAAAATTTGGAACATGCTGACCCTCCAAGAGTGTCTAGTATGTGTGGCCAAATTTTGGGTCACTTTTGTAGAGAAGTGACCAATCAGAAGTCTCATTGTTGGGTGCAATATCCCCCAAGGGAAGTTTTGGGGATAAAAGCCTAGATTTTGGTCATAAATTGTATCTTTGATGTAAAGATTCTGCATTTTTTGGGCGCGGAGCGCGTATCTTGTAAATGAGTCATAGGGTTGTCCACCCTTAATTTTGTAATGTAATGCCGACTAGAGAGATCTACCCATGGTCCACGGACCATGGGATTGTATAAATAGAGCGAGGCTCTAAGTTGTAAAGGAAGCAATTGAATGATGATGGAATAGAAGCATAGCGGAAGATCTAAGGGTAAAGTCGAGTCTTTGGGTTGTAGAGTAGGAGAAGGCTCTGCAGCTGAGTGTGCAAAGGCCTAGTAGTCTGCAGTTGAGTGCACAGACCCCTGCAGCTGAGTGTGTAGGTGAGTTGAGTCTGTAACTATTGAAGCATTAATAAAGAGAAGTTTTACATCAATTCTGTGTATTTATTTCCTGTTTTCTGTATCGAATATATTGGGTATATATTGCATATCTGTTGTCTATATGGTGCGCGAACATATATAAATGTGTAGATTAAGTGAATGTGAGTTAAAGTATCTGTTTACGTGAAGTTGACTAACATCTATAAGAGGATAAGTAAGATATGTGGTGTAACTTGGGGAAATAGCACAAATCGCTGCCATAGTAGTGTGAAAGCATCTCAGCCCTTGGTTAGGGCTGCATGCAGGTGATTATAACAGATAGCGAAGGTCTCACAGGTCAGAACAGTGCGTGAAGTAACCTGCGCGAAGGTAGGCACAGTTAGACTAAATCGACCCCTCAGACATCTCCAAGGTTTAGAAACTTGGTTCCAGCATCCCCCCATACTGCTTCGGGTGAGACTTTAGTCCACGCTCCACAGGTTGATGCCGAAAGGGCCAATAGTGTAGGGATTTGTTTGGCTAAATAACTCCGAACCGTGGTCAGGCCCCATACAACCAAATTTACAGGAATGGAATTGCATAGAGATTTCTAATGTCATATCATTGGAATCCAACTAAGAAGGAAATTAAAGACTGGTTGTACAGAAGAATTCACGAGTTCGTGGCGCAGGAGAACAGGAACTCACAACTGACAAAAGAAGAGTGGTTAAACTGCTACCTATACATAGAGATCCATGAAATTTTCTTCATGTCTTTCCCTACTGAGCTGTACGAGTGGATTGCGAAGCTAGCAAATAACCAAGGAAGGTGGAAACTCGACAGTTCTATTGTGTGGACCCCAGAATTAGTACAAAGGTTGGAAGCATCGGAGGATAAGATCATGTGCGCCGTTGATCATTGGCTCAATTGGATTATAGGAGGATTCATTATTGAGTTTGCGGTCGACACCTCAGTCAGCTATAGCGAGGCAGAGCGACGCTTTCTCAAAGGACCGCGAGGTAAGTACGTAAAGTCTCTGAATAATTGGATAAAAATATTATTATGTGAAAAGAGGGTTATGTAATTACCTTGATGTTCAGGGCTACGTGAAGTGGAAAATACTATAGGAATGAAGGAAGCAAGGGACCAGAAAATAGCCCCTTGATTTCACCTCCGCGAGGGGACGAGGAAGAACTCACAAAGGTCTCGCTGTGAAGTGCGATCCATATGATAAGGCAAATAATTCCGTGAATACCACCCCCACCCACACCACCACTAGCTTTGCTACCATCACCTCCATCTTCACCCGTACCACCTCCGCCACCACCGCGATTCAATATGACAAGCACGATAAAGTTGCTTGTGTTCAAGGGAGTGGGAAATGAGGATCCAGACCAATTTTGGTTCATTGTAAGAGCCGTATGGGAAGCACAAGGAGTTACAGATGACAATATAAATAAAGTGGCACTAGTTAGTGCCCTGCAGGACTACGCGCTGACCTGGTATATTAAGCACTCCAATGATAATCCAAATGTGGGAATCACGGATATCCAAGCAACGCTAAATAGATAATTTAGCAAGCCAAAGTCTGAAGCATAGTCGATCATTGGATTAAAAGAAATCACGATGCTACCAGGTGAGACTCCTTCGAAGCTTGATCAGAGACTGAAATGCACGATTCGCGAAGCTAATATGAATATGATGGATGGGCAACATCGTGAATGGTCTGTAGCATCGCTAACACCACATCTGAGGAGGTCGCTATCACAGCAGAAATTAACGACTTAGGCAGAGGCCTTAGAGATTGCGATGAGGTTGCATGAGACCCCAATGCAGGATCCTAACCTAGGAGTTTAGCAGATCCATGTGCAGCTGAAAAATTAATGCCTTGAGATGTAGAGTCTAAAACAGGATACGACAGCTCGACCAGAAGTGCGTGAAGAGGTGTGGTGCGTAAAATGCAAGGGTCAAGGTCATGATAAGGACCACTGCCCGTGTTTGCAAATTACCTCGTGGGAGGAGGAACAATGTCATTAAGGCCAAAAGCACAAGCAGGACCTAGCGCGATGCCTGCCTTGTGGTGCACGATTTGTTGAATAGGTGGAAAACATGCTACAAACAATTTTCATTTGTTACAGAAGTATACACAAAATTTGCAACAATTGTTTTGTAACTTTTGTAGGTCAGTGGGACATGACGAACGCACTTGTGGGAGCTATAAGTTAATGATGGATAGAACTCCCACCTACAAAGTTCAAGTCGAATCGTGGCCCCTAGAATAGAATGTAGGAGTGGCGCGAACATGATTTCATGGGCGTGGATGAGGCCGAAGTGGAGGACGACCTGGAAGAGGTCGCAAACAGTTGATATGCTACAATTGTAGAGGGCTAGTACATTATGCCCGTGATTGTACAAACCCAACATGTCCATCATGTTTGTATTGAAACTTGTTTGATCATGAGACCGAAGATTGTCCTACATTGATAGCTAGGATACATGACAAAGGAGCGCTACCGCCTCCCCCGACTCAGAACCTACAAATGATGAGGTATGAGCTGCACGAGGAAGGTCCAAATGTGAACATTGTGCTCTAAAGTGGAATCGCGATGGGAGATGACAAAGGAAAACAACCAAAGGATAGTACTTAGGTTCACAAAGCCCCAACGAAAGAAGCAGAGTTTGAATTGGAGTGCGCTCGGGAAACCTTCATGGAAGCCAAGAAGAGGTTCACGGAGGCCTCCAATTTAGGAAGCAAAGATAGACCGGAGCCGGAGATGGACCCATCCATGCTTACAACGTTCTTGGAGACATGTATGAAGCTACTGCACGACAGTAAGGTGGTAAAAAGGTTACAGGAACGCATTAACAGATGCGTTGGGATTGCACCAGGAGAAAAATGCGTAGTTAGGAAGATCTGAAAACATAAGACAAGAATAGGAAGAGAAATGAGACTGACCGCATAGATTGGAGAATATGAGATGGACAAAGTAATTCTAGATTTAGGATCGGATGTGAATGTTCTGATGAAGCAGATATGGGAGCAAATGGGGAGACCTACGCTACAATGGTCTCCTATTTAGTTGCGAATGGCGAACCAGCAGAAGATAATACCCATGGGGCGATTGCAGGGAATCGCTATGGATATTGAGGGAGCGAGCATTCTAGCAGACTTTGAAGTGATAGAGATTGTTGATGATAGCAATCCCTACCTCGCGCTCTTAGGAATTGATTGGGCCACTAACATGAATGGGGTGATTAATCTGAAAAAGCGGAAAATGATTTTTGAAAAGAAGTCACTACGTGTAGTTATACCCCTGGACCCTGCTTTAGGATCGCGCTACACAGAGCCGGTGCGTGACTATGAAAGTGATGATGACTTGGACTGCATCTATAAGATAACAACGTAGAACCAAGACTGGCTGAATCCCACCACAGATGGGTGGCTTGCATGGGAGTGCGAAAGCTCCTGTACTTCAGATTCAGATGAGGAGACGGAGCGATGGCAGAATCAGTTACATGAGGTAACCACACTAAATTGTAATATGATGACAAGGTCGTTGCGCTATGTATCAACAGAGGTAAGAGAAATACCTACTTATGATGGCCTAAGTGAGGTAGATACCTTCAAGAATAAATTTGAAAGGGAGGTGCCGGAAAAGCAATGCTTCCAGGCCTTGGATTGGGTACTGAGCGCTACACCCGCGAGGTGGTGGGGTACGCACAAAGGGATCTTTGACGACTGGCGCGAGTGTAGGGGAATGATGCAGTTACAATTTGGGAAGCCTAGGGTGTGATTGACAGACAAATACAATGGACAAAATGATCCACACACAAGTCTGGCCGAGTGGATGCAGGCATGTGGAAAAAAAACCTGCACGGATGCACATGAACTTCACAAAGGTATGGTCAATAAGTATGTGTTGGGGGGACAAATGTGCCGTAGTATACCTAGGGGGGATAATATGGGGTACAAAGGGAGGTATCCAAGGGAATAATGTAATAATGGGATAGGCCATAGTAATAAATAAGGTGGCTAACCCGTATCATGTAAGGGACCACAAGTAGTTAGCAATAATGTAATGAGCCCATGGTATTAGAGAGATGGTATTGAGGGAACCATGGTAATGACCCATGGTATTTTATGTATGAGGTCTATATAGAGGCTAGAGACCCCCCATTGAGAGATGTCAAGGATTATTGTATGAACAAACATATGGCTTGTGGAGTGTTCTCCTTCCTTAAGGAGTGAATGTATGGTGTTGCCCTACCTTAAGGGTTTTGGTCAATAAAGTGAAGCATTTATCTATATTCAGATCTTATCATTCTTGGGTTTATTTGCATTTTCTTATATTTTCATATCAGAGCTATAACATGAGCAAATGGCTCTTAATGTTGGAAAGACAGTACGTAGGAAGGAAAATCGCATAGAAGGTTATTCACACAGAAGCGTTTAGTAAGGTGTGCAACGCGCTGACCAAGGTATGTAATGCGCAGTGAAGTGCTTGGGATCTGCGTGTACTCGCAGTATTATGGGCTTATAAGATGACATGTAAGAAACTGATGGGACGGACACCTTTTCAGCTTGTCTATGGAGTAGAAGCAGTAATGCATATGGAGTATATCATGCCTAGTCTGCGCATAGCGGTGCTCACAGGTATGACGGATCGTGGAGCCCTGGAGGAGAGGCTCGCGCAGTTGGAAGAGCTCGAAGAAGAATGGTTTTTGGCTAGATTTCACCAGCAAGTATAGAAGCAGCGCCAAAAGGCCTGGAATGATTGAAATATTAAGTTGTGCACCTTTAAGGTGAATGATTTGGTGTTGCTATATGATAGTAAGTTTGATCAATTCCCAGGAAAGCTCAAAATGCATTGGTTGGGACCATATGTTATTAAGGAGATCACAGATGGTGGTGCGGTGCAGTTGGTAAAGTTAAATGGAGAACTCTTCCCACGAAAATTCAATGGCAGTCATTTGAAGGCATACACAGGTGGCCCAACCATCTGACTAGCTGCAGGAAGCACAGTCATAGCACCGCAGGTAGCTAAAAGGAGGCGTGGGACTATAAACTACTTTGCCCAGGAGTTGCACGATGTTAGGACTGCATGCAATAGTGAAGTGTCACAGGGTCCACGACAATGCTAGGCTAGCTACACTACAGCGCAGGTTGGTTGGAAAGTGACCGTTACACACACTATTCATGATGTGATGCTTGGTTTGAGACCAAATGGAATGGCTGGCAGGAATTTAAGGCGAACTTTATGGGCTAGATTTAGGAAAATATGTTGCCAAGGGAACATTAATGGACTGAAAAAGGGGGGAACGGTCAAATTCAAATCCAAAAGGCGCTATAAATTACAGGTGGCTGTCCAGCGAACAACACTTTCCATTTTGAGAACTGAGCTATTGCGCTATCAACTGTGTATGGACCTTTCGAACTTTGTGGCTTTGAGAGCAAGCTCAGTGTTTGAAACATTACTGAAGGAAATGTAGGACCTTCTAACGAGAATGATGGCAGCGCCTGAGGAAGTCGTGGATACCGGAGTAATAACCACTAAGGAGGTCGCGCAGGCCATAATAGTAGGAGAAGCCACAGAAAGTACCAGGATAGTGGCAAAAATCCCTAAATCGCCAAGCACGCTAAGACCTAAGATAGACAAGCAACATATGGTACTAATGTGTGTGTCCCCTAGAAACCCACTGAGAACGAGACTTACTATGGAAGAAAAGGGGAAGGCTATCAACTGGAAGCTGATGAGGGGGAGGAAGACTTTGAAGAAATCCTGGTAGAGGAGGAAGAGGACATAGAGATGGAGGTGGAAACCCAGGGTTCGGACCCTCTGACTAGGCTGCCCGCATATGTTCCTTCGCGGAAGGGGAAAGCAAGGGTGCCCAAGGACCTAGATGAGAGCAAGAGATCTCTGTAGACCCTGCTGCTCACTGACGACATCATTTTTGATGGAGTGAACTTGGGGCGAGTGCCAGATTTAAAATTTGAAGACTGGGATCTCGTGGACCATGAGAAATTCCCACATTTGGAAACTGCACAGCTAATATGCCAGAAGAAAAACACACCGCCGAGAGTTATAGAGTTGGATCTGCGGTAGTGGTTGCGAGGTGTAGAGAAATCAGGATTGTTAAAACTTCTCTGCGTGTCGCATTACCATAGCGCCCCAGTGACTATTTTCATCAGCAGGCAACTGCTCTACCTGGTACATGATGGGTGTTTGTGGCCAGAGGAGCCCATCCCCATCACGGATCATTTGATTCACAGAATTACCCATCTCCCTTGCAAAGGGGAGGATCCAATGAACAGATCCGAGGGTAAAAGTGATGATTTGGCCATCGCGGAGGCCATGAAGAAGAAGTTCAAGTTGGAAAAGAAAAAGAGAGGGTACACGATCTCTAGTATCAATAACGCTGCGGTCAAAGTTGCGACGCAAATATTGGCTAGGAAAGTTATGTGGAATTGCCGCGCGGATGAGGTGCCCGCGTTGATGGTTGCACTTTCCACACAGTGCGCAGAGGGGGCCCAGTTTAATTGGGCGGATTACTTGTGCAGAGAGTTCCTGGTGCCGCGAGGTGCAGGAGCAGGGGAAGGCTTTCCACTATGCATGGCTTTTGTTGTCCATAGTGCTGGTGGCTTGGGAATTGCCCGAGGATATCCACTTCCCAATGATTTCATAGTATCTTCTAGAGGCAGAAAAGTACGTTTCACTGTGGGCAACTAGAGATGCATAGAGGATCAGAGACATCAAGATATTCTGGGTCTTCATGGAGATGAACATCAGAATGGGGATTAACCGCAAGCCATGGTTATCGCCCACGGTCTATAACAATCCATAGAGCTTCGTGGAGTTCAAGGTGGACTTTCGTCACGTGTACATCAGGGCAAGGAAGGACCCCGCGAAGGCATGGAAGGAGCTACCTTATCTAGTGACAGACGATGTCATATTTGCCATCCTTGAGTCGTGGCTATCGGAGTGGTGCGCTCTTGCCACCTCTGTGGTGGAAGTAGAGAAGTCTGCTGCACAGAGGAAGAAGGAGGAGAAAAAACTATGGATGGTGTAGTTGTCAGAGAAAAGAAG
>APFE031111034.1:0-98873 GCA_000404065.3 Pinus taeda
TAAATTTAATCTAATTATTATTTATATAATATTAAGTTAATAATATAATATTTAAATTTCTTGAGATAAGATAAATTAGGTTATATTAATAAATTAAATCTAATTATTATTTTTATAGAGTTCATAATATAATATTTTAATTAGGTATGATTAATAAATATATGAGCGGATATTATTAAAGGAAATTTAATTTGTTTAAATAAAATAATGGTTAAAATTTTTACTATTGAATTAATATTTTAAAACTAGTCCTACTATTAAATACTAAGATAATAATATTATATTCCTAGAGATAAGACATATTAGGGATAAAAATAAATGCACGAATATTAAAATATTTTTATTTGTTTGAAAAACATAATATTAAGGCTATTTAAAAATTACTTTTAAATTATTATTGCTTGAAATACTTCTTTGGAATGAATAATTTAAGTTATGTAAGTAATTATAATATATGTTTTAATTAAAAATTATTAAAATTTTAATTTATTTCAAGATATACTATATATCTATATAAGCTATCATTATACCACTTAGACTAGATCTAATAATACATCATAATTTAGATAAACTAATCATACTAACCTGATGAATTAAATAATAAACAACTAGAACCGGAAAAGGACCTATATCTGAGATAAAATCTACAAAAAAAAAAAAAAACTTACATTAATACCTAAAACGAAAAAGGCCATCACTAGAAACTGGAGGAATCCAATAAAAAGCGAAGAACACTACGATGCCAATGAAATATATACTCGAAAAGACTAAACCAAACAAACGCAAAATAAGCACCTAGGAAGACCAGAGGGGCGGGAAGAGGGGCGGGGAGGGGGAGGCGAAGAAACCCTAAGACAACAGGGCAGGGATCCAACTTCTACTAACCTTCCAACCATCATCTCTGTTGAGATTGATGGGTCTTCGTTCAATTTCAATAGCTTCCCTTAACTTGCGATGATGGTACCGATCTACCCTCGCAATGACTTTGGCCTCCTCTATGCAGACATGATGCTTAGTCTTGTCCGCATGCTCTGCTAAAGCTGAGGACTTAGTTCTTCCATGCCTCAGGTCTGCTGCATGCTCACAAATTCTCTGGTGGATGGAGCGCCCTGTTTCCCCTATATAGGGTGTCCCACAAGAGCAAGGAATCAAATAAACACCCTTCATGTCTTTGGGGTTAACAGGATCCTTCACAGACCGAAGGGAATTACGAATGGTTTTGAGGGGCCTGAAGGTTGAGGGAATATCAAACTTTCTAAGGATCCAAGCAATCCTATCAGTGGTCCCTTGGATATAGGGAAGATGGACACCTGAATGGCGCTCCTTAGGCTCTTTCTTAATAAAAGCTTTTTTGGAAGCTGTAAGGAAAGCCTTCCGACCAAGGTGCCTACTATATCCGTTATCCACAAAGACATCAAGGAGGTGGGTTCTCTCTCTATCCAGGCTTTCATTATCCAAAATCCTGAGGGCACGCGTAGCCAAGGTGTTAAGAACACCCATCTTCTGAGCAGGGAAATGATGGGAATCAGCGTGAAGATATTGCTCTGTGTGCGTCTTCTTACGGAACACTGCGTGGGAGAGAGAGCCGTCCTTCTTCCTAGAAATGAGAATATCTAGGAAAGGGAGGCTGCCATTAACTTCCTTTTCCATGGTGAACTTAATCGCTGAGGACTGGTTGTTGAGGTGTTCCAGGAAACGATCCAGCTCCTCATGGCCATGGGGCTAGATGACATTAGTGTCATCTACATATCTTTTCCACAGCTTCGGAAGGAGACGGGCGAGGCAAGAGCCTTGGCTTCGAAATCTTCCATAAAAAGATTCGCTATGATCGGGGAGAGGGGGGAACCCATGGCAACACCACAGGTCTGCTCGAAGAACTCACCTTCGAAACAGAAGAAAGTGGAAGTGAGACATACCTCAACTAGACACGCGGTGTCCGGATCTGTTAGGCGAAATATCACTTCCATGGCCTCTTTAATAGGAATGCATGTGTACAAGGAGACCACATCAAAGCTGACAAGAATGTCCTCCGGGTCCAGCCTAATATCCTTGAGATCCATGATGAAGGATGCAGAGTCCTTCATGAAGGACTCAGTGCGGCCAACAAGGGGCTTCAGCTTGAGAGCCAGAAACTTGGCTAGAAGGTAGGTTGGACCCCCGATGGTGTTGACAATAGGCCTCAGAGGGACCCCTTCCTTGTGAATTTTAGGCACCCCATATATTCTAGGAGCGATGGGATTGCTCTCAATGAGCTTCCGGGATAGGGCACCCACCGAGCTGCTAGACTTGATAGCGTGAGCCACTGTCTTAGAGATTTTCTTCAGTGGGTTCTTGGCAAGTTTCTTGTAACTACCACTGTTGTGAAGATGATCTAACATCTTCTTACAGTAATCATCTTTGTTGAGGATGACCGTAGCCCCACCTTTGTCCGCTTTAAGGACCACAATATCTTCATTCTGATTTAAGGACTTTAAGGCATCGAACTCCTCTTTACAAAGGTTCCTTCAAGGAGGTTTAGCCTTCCTAAGAACCACAGCACAATCTTGTCTGATGGTGTCCTTAATATTATCAGGCAGATCTCTAATACCGTGCTCCACGTCACAAATAATGTCATCTACAGGGATTTTTCTAGGGGCAAGGGCAAAGTTTAAGCCCTTGCTTAAAAGACCAAAGACGGACGGGGAGAAGGAATAGCTTGAAAGGTTAACAACCTTACTATTCCGCGAAGACGAGGGAAGAGGGACCTTTTTGCCGAGGCCCTCCTGCCCATTAATACTGTCAGGACCTTCTTTGCTATCCGAACACATATTAGAATCGCCTACATTATCCTCGTTAATACTAATATCATTAATGCTATTACTAGGAATCATATTATCTAACACGTTACTAATGTTGTTGTTAGATTCATTATTATTAGGAATCTTATTATCATCATTATCTATCTCAATATTATAATCATTATCTATCTCATTAATAATGTAATTATATGACTCTTTATTATTATTGTGAGAATTATTAACTTTATTATAATAAATAATATTATTAGACTCATTATTTAGAGTCTTATTATCTTTATCCATCCCTTTATTAATGTTTTGGAATGACTCCACATTATTCTTAGAACCTTGTTTATTAATATTATGGTATGACTCTTCATTATTCGTAGGATCATGTGAATTATTAACTTTATCATTATAAATACTATTATTATAGGTATTATATAGATTATCGATACTGTTCTTATTCATATTACTGTTATTATTAATATGTGATTTGATCTTATTCGTAGTATTATTATCATTAAATAAGCCTTTCATCATAATATCTATATTTAAATTATTGCTATCGTTGTTCTTATTATTGTTAATCATGCTATCGACCTTAGCTTTAGCGAATGAATTACCATTATCTAACTTATTACTTAAACTAAAAAGAGCCTCCTTATGGTTATAACCATTATCAAGATGAATAAAGTCTGCACCAGATATGGAACAACGACTTACCTTCGCTACCAGCTCAGAGCGATCTGGATTGCTGTCTATGCTCCCACCAAACGAAAACCGTCTTTCCTCGTGGGCAAGAAATGAACCGTCGGACAAAGCTCTGGGACAGGGCGATTGATACTGCTCTTTGGATTCCCAGCTTGGGTCAACACTACCTGTAATTATAATGGCTGTCGCGGGCGAGTTTGATCCGAATGGCGCACCTTTGACATGCACATTCGGGCTCTGAGGGCAGTAATGCGTCTTATCAGGCAAGGAAGAAGACTCATGTACATTCCTGCCTACGGAGAGGTTACTGTCCACGCTTTCTGCTCCCACTAGACTTAACTCATAGTTTCCCGGGAGGTTAAGTACGTGGAATCTGCTCCCGCTGCTCTGAGAAGCACCTTTATTTTGCGAGGGAGCAGTGGATGCCCCATCTTTGTCAACGAGAAGAGATTGCTCTCCCCCGGCCTCCGCAAACCTCGGGCATCGATTGTCTACCATATCAGAGACTCGACGCGGCAGTTCTGAACGGATAGACAAATCGCTAGAAGATTGCTCCCAGGCGCCAGGGGAATTCCCAGAGTGAGAGCTACCCGATAGATCTGTGAGGTCCAAAGATGAAGGGGAAGGTCTGCAGCAGAATCTTGGCTGACCAGACGCAGGGACTACGCTGCGATCTATAGAGCCATCTTGACAGATGGATGAAACCCAAAAATGGAGGGCCGACTTCTGAGAAATAGAAATACGGCTAAGGGAGCTATCAGCTGTCGAATCCTCCTTCGACGACTTCTGAGCTAAGACCTGAAACTTCGAGGCCTGTTTACACCCTCTGCTCTCTTCCAAACGCACCGATTTTAGTGCGGAGAATGCATCTATTCTGGCCCACAGTGAGGGAGAGACCAGGTTCGAAAGTTCCAGGTGCAACAGCAGTAGTTTTTGAGAGAGAAGATCTAGGCTTCTCCTAACCCTCTTAATTTCGGACCTCAAAAGCCCAAGACTGGCTTTTACGAACCGTCTTTCAATTCATTTACACCATCGCCATTTCTATTCTCAGCCACACATATCCTATATGACTATTTATAACACAAAGAAACTGGAATAATGTGCCAATAATTTCTTCAACCTTTCCTTATCGCGGAGCTCCAAGACTCAACACGTGATGACCACTTGAAACCGACGCTCCCTTAAGTTCGCCTTGTAATGTTCAACTCCTATCCATCTGAGATCTCACATAACAAATGTAATGGCTTTCTATGAAGCAGTGTTGAGGACCCGTATTGGTAAGGCCTTACACCCAACCAATGTTCCCTTAAGAGAATGTCACAATCACTCTGCGCAAACAGAGTATTCCTCTGACTGTAATAAAATGAGGTTAAAGTGGCAACAACAATATATTTTCACAATGAAAAGAAACGAACCAAAACGAATAAAGTATAGCAATCTAAATTAAAGATATTACGAAGACCAGGACAAGCATATGACCAGGAGGTCATAAATTTTTGTGCCTAGGGAGTCTGATGCAGGAGCATCCAGCACCCTTAGAAAAAGGGAAGAATCCAAGCGGAGCGAGGAGAACGTGGACCAGCGAAGCTGAACGAAGGGAGAAAAACAGAGGAAAGTCTGCTTTAAAGCAGAAAAATAGATTTAAAGTAGATTTAAAGTGGATAAACTTCCTATTGTTAACAACCATGCACGCTTTTTGGAGAGCTTTCAGTTGGAGGAAAATCAGGAGAGGATCGGATCGATCCTTCCTATCTAAGGCTTTTTATATAAATGTAATGTGATAGGGGTGGAAATATATATATATATATCTGTTTGGTGAGGAAAATTGTGAGTGAGCAAGATGTAGTCGAGCGTGAGCTTGTTTCTAAGGCTGAAAGGCCTTAATTTGTAACTGTTTGTATAATATATAAAAGCATGTTCAAGTGTTGTGTACGCCTGTGTGTATTTTATAAACAAGCTAAATCCCGTATTGTGATTTTGTTGATCGGCATCGATCACTTACAGGATCGATGGCGGTCTAATATCGTTTAAACGTTATATGTGATTGTCTGTTGAAGGTGGAGTATAAAGGCGGAAGCTGTGTTCATTATAAAGTTTGTAATTGGCCCATCGAGTCAGCAGTCGTTGAACAACGTTAATAAGTGACCAGCGGAACAGTTAGTCAAAGGCGGTGGCAATGGGTGGAGTTGGGTGGATCGGCGGATCTGCCAACGTATATAGAGGTGCCCATATTATATCTTAAAATCCACATATTGCTGTGTATTGTATTATGGTTGAGCGTGGGGTCTTAATACTTAGCACGTATATCGTTTATTTGAAATGATTATGTAGACTCCTATGTATGGACAACACGATTTTAATGAAGGTCCACATCTATGAGTTAAAAGGTTTCCAGTTTAAACCGCTTCCATTTAGGCTTGTGGGCCATAACCCACAGGCCCAGGTTCGAGTTTTTAATGGAATTGGGATTTTGGGCTTACCCCAAGATCTCATCCCATCACGTAATGTACCAAGCATATCACCATCATCCCAAAAGTGGATCACTAGTAGTCTCTGAGCATCCATGAAGATCTGTGGAGTGTTGTCTACTAATGTGGAGCCCCATGACTCTTTATGCACACCCTACATGTGCCAATGTGGACCTTTGGCAGTTAGGATCCCATGTAGTGAAACCAAACCCAAATGGAAACCACCTACAACCCTTCATAAGATCCAATATGTCCCCAAGGCTTCTAGTACGACCAATCATTAAAATAATCGAGTAAAGAGATTACAAATCATGGATAACAAACCTGGAACTACATGATGGCATGCCCTTCCGTAGTGGACTTTGGCATGTGCTAGTGTCTCCAATCTCCAAAGGGGGTTAGCCAAGTACCTTATTAGATGGTTTCAATTCTTAAAGCAGATAGTATGTCCAAGGTCTATCCCTCTAATGGGGGTGGAAAGTGACAAATAAGTGAGATGGAATAGGGAATGAGAGGGGCAGTCCACACATGGGTAGATAATGTATAGAAGGGAGTAATCGTGGTACACGAGGTGCCCCGACCTTGATTTTTCCACCCTTCTTTATATACCTTTTTCCTTTTATAAATTTTCTTTAATTAACTGCTCGGGGCTCAAAGGACAAGAGCATGATGTGTAAGATATAGCAGTGATTAGCCCCTTTAGGTAGGTCGGTTCATCGCCCTCCAGGGGTTGGAATGAGTTCCTGAATGATAAAGGAGGCTCATCTAGGGCATATGGAACCATGGTGATGGCCATGGATTGGGGTAGAGCTCATGTAATGGCTTTTGCCCACGTGCTAATTATTTTTGTCCCGGCCATCTTTTTCATTTTGTGGTACAATTTCCTGTTAAATATGGCTAATCATGCTTTTCACTTTTTATTTTAATTTCTTCAACCTCGGAGGCATCTTTCTAGGCCTAACCCAAGGTGGGGGGAAGGGGATAGGAAGGTTGGTCCTATGTGGACCCAAGATGGAAATGTGGACCCAGGCAGGAGAAAAGATGAATGAGGGTATAGTGAGTGGAAAGGGAGTAATATGTGTGGGTAAGGGAGCAAGACCACACACCCAAAGTCAGGGTTTCCCAATTAGTACCACCCTAGAACCAAATGGTTAATAAATGAGATTCCACGGGACAAAGATCCAAGGGTAACAACCAAAAGAAATCAACAGGACAAGAGCACAAACTAAGCCTACTCTTTCTGCTAAATCCCCCCATCAATCCATACTAGAAAATCCAATACTTAATTACCAAATGACAAGACATACCTTTATATTCGGGAGGCCCACCTTCAATCATACGACCAATACAGGTGGGTGAGGGACCACATGGCTGGCTCAGGTGGCAGAGAAATGGAACAATGAGCTAGTAGGAGGCATCAAGGGGTTGTTCACTGCCACCTGAGGCTCATCATGGAGAAAACTTTCTCCTAGGGATATCACCCATAAAGTGGTGGCTAACATCTAGCTCCAACTGGGACATGATCTATTGAAGAAGTAGATGAGGTTGCTCGAACAGGAGGCCACGAGAACTCCAACAATCTCTTGATCATCGTAGACCTGTTATCTGCACATGTCAAAGATCAATGCCATGGAGCAACATGTTTTTCATGGTGTCTTATGATCGCCCATGCTTAATGTCAGCCGATAAACTAACAAGAAATAAGATACGCATCTTTTTTTTACCTAAATGATATCTAATCTATCATGATAAACATCATATGCAGTTAGTTCTAATGCAAAAATCATCATGCAATGCATCCTACCCTAACATGCATATGATGAAGTTATTATTAAGTGTAATCATAAATCCAGTGCAACCAACATATCATCAAGTTAATATAAATGTGTCTGCCTATATGATTACTCATGCAAAATGTCCCAAAACGAATGCAAACCCAAACACATGGAGGATGTTATGGGTGGGAGGTGGAAAACTATGATGCCCACACATGGATGATTATGCGAGAAGAGGTAAGAAAAGGATGTAATATAGTCCATGAGATCTTCTCTTGCAACCAAAATATAGAGATGTCAACAACCAAGCTCATAAACTTTTGATGGATGACAACCTCAGGCATATCACTTCCACCATCGTCATTATTATTTACGTCATGGCTTATGGCCTTCATTGGGTTATGACTAGTAGGAAAGGGAGGTTGACGAGATGGAGAAACAAAAGGAGATTTCACATGATGATTAGACTGGAGAAGGGGGACTATGGAATGATCAAAACCCTGAGGGTGCGTACAAGGAGAAAAAGTGTAATCAATGAAGGGCCTCTCCTTGACACTATACTCAGGAGGGGAAAAGGACTCACAATCACTTGAGATTATATCACTAGAGGTGAAGGAACCACTTGACGAAGACTCAAGATGATGACAAATAGGAAAATGGGAGAGAAAAATATTGTATTCAATGGGTTGTTCTTTTCAAAAGTCATAATCTAAAGGCTCAAGTGATTTGAACATAGAATCATACTCAAGAGAAGTGGGAGCCCTATCAATGTCCTTAGTACCAAAAATTAGGTCTCTTCTAAAAGGAAAATTGATCACTTCCAACTGCTCCTCTTTATGCAAAGGAAAATGATGATTCTCCTTCCGAAGGGTATCAATGGGTATGTCATCATAAGTAGTGCCTAAGGGGAAAGGAAGATCAATCTCATCCTCATCCTCCTTGTCGGTGTCATAAATGGGAGCACAATCAAATTGAGTACTAACAATTTCCCATTTCGCCTTTTCAATGTGGAAATAATCTTCAATGTCATATTCCAAGGGGTTAATGGGATCATATCTCTCAAGGTTTTCAAAAGGGGTTTCATCAGGAGTAATATCCTTGAGAGGTTGGTCTCAATTTCTCTTTCCATAAATTCACCCTTCCCAACACATGTGTCCTCAAAATCATCATTTTCATTATGTGGACCCCAGGAGGACTCATCTTCTTCCTCATTACCTAGATTCTTAATTTCTTGATGATTCTCGATGAAGGCTTCCTCTTGTGTGCTTAATGCAAGGTGTACTTGAAAATGTCTACAAAAGCCATCAACAAACTCTTCAATAGATGAGATGCTTCTAGGTTCGTGATTATGCAATCATGAGTTATGACCACTAAGATATCCCATGAATAATAACATAAGGACATCTTGGTGGAAAACCTTCTCTTTTGAAGCAGGGACATTACATATTTCTATGTGGTCAATTGTAGAGAGTGGATCACCATCAAACATGGGAATCCCATGTAGCATTCTTCCCGCGACATGATTAGGATGTCCAGCGATACTAGCGATGTCCAAAGTGGGAAATTTACAAAAGAACGACAACCTATTTAAGGTATACATGAAACATATGTAGGAGTCACCAAGGTGAAATTGAAGATGCCTAGAAATATGCTTGCTTCACTCTACAAGAATCCATTTTAAAGTTCAATGAAGAACTAGGGATTCGTTCTTCCAATGGAGTCACTAATAATGATATGTCAACATATCGTATAGGGAACAAAACACATGTTTTAGTCCCCTGAAATGACGCCATAAATGTTACCACTCAAACCAATAGGGGACCTAAAGGGGTTCCTAAGAAGGCAATTGTTAGGTTAAGGGAAATGGTGGAGGATTAGCCAACTGTCACCGCAACTAAGTCTCCCTACTCTTTATGACTTTCACTGATGGGAGGAGTCTGGGTAGTGTAGGGATCACTTGTAAAGTAAATCTCAATGGATAGGTGAGACGTGACCCTGAAGACCCTTTCCCAAGGATGGAGTGAAGAATGGAGCTTGATTTCTCTTTAGGAAAGGGACTTGCTCCACCAAGGATAAGGGGTGAGGACTGGAGGGTTGAGGGAGAAGGAATATGCTTATAAAAATGTTTCTCAATCCCTATAATCCTTGGGAAACTTGAATTCCCAAATGGTCCTTCACAAATAATCTTTATTGAGAAGTGGGACCACATGGGGCCAAGTGGACACAGCCCAGGTTCAGGAATGGAATGTAGCAGCCAATGATGTTCCTATCCTAGACAAGGTGAGGGGAAAGGACCAAACAAGAATATTTACTTCAAAAGGTTGAATTGATCCTATTGAGATCTAGCCTTGGGGATGCCTAGACACAATTCGATCCTATAGCTAGGGCATGGGATTCCTAGAGATTGCAGCAGTAGAATTGACTTAAATTTGGAGGAGAGGGAGAGGACCCACCAGCACAGTAGCCTATAGGAGATTGAAGTTTTTTCTTGGGTCAATTCTAGCAAAATTGATGCCCTAGGTGACCTAATGGGGCTAGACCTGGGGAAAAAGTGGAAAATGGTAAAAAGAAGGTTAAAAGGATCACCCCTTTTGAGGGATCAGTGCCTAGTTCACTTGGGGATATGGAGTCAAGGATAATGATCAGTAAGAACTTGGTTTCTTGATCAAGGAGGCCCAGAAAGTCAACTTCATCCAATGTTGAGAGAAAGAAAAGAAAAGTGACCTTCAAGCATTTGTACTTCAAAGAAAATGATGCAAGATTATCGAGATAAATAAATCTCTTGGACATTACATTCATATAACATTGGGCCATACATTAAATTAGCTAAAACATGCTCAATTCCATAATTAAATAATGTAGCAACTAGCCCTAATTTTAGCAGTATGCAGCAACAAGAATAATAGCTTCAAAATTTACTTACAACGTTGTAGAGTATATCCAATCAGAATTTTGTTTGCTCAATAAAGCTCCAAGACAAGAGAAATAGCCCAAATCCATACATCAAAATTCATCCATCTCCAAAAATTATCCACCAAGGAAAAAGTGTGAAATTATCTATGATTAGAGAGATCCCCAGTCAAGTGATCATCCAAATAAATGTATCTAACATCAATATATAGCCTCCTAAGGATTTCGAATTAGCCTATGGGCCTAAATTATCCCCTAATGATAAAATAATGTGAAAATAAAACCCCTATTGGTGACAAGCCCACCAAACTAGCTCACAAGTGTGAAAATAAGCCTCATAAGGGGCCAACTAATAATATGTACATGTCGTAAGGCCCTCCAAAGGCTCAATAATATCCTGAAGTGCCATATTGGGGAATAGATTCCTCGAAATATGATTGGAAAATGGGTGGCCCCTTGTTCTCCAAGTAGTAAACTTGTGGTGCTCCCAGTGGGTCTCAGGGCACATAAATGACCCCATGGGTCTCCATATGAATTGGAGATTCCTACAGATCCTTTACAAGGGTCCAACTGGTGGAATGAATGTTACATGACATCTTACAAGTATTGGGACACCGACCGAGAGTGTGGGGCTCCTAGGGGGCCTGCTGGGCATAATGTACTAAGAATATTGATGATCCTAGGTATTGCAGCAAGAATGTTGCAACTCCCAGGGCTACTAGCTTTACTTATCAACCCAGGGTTTGTACAAACTTGGAGGTGAATGTGCTATATACACAAGTAGAAGTGAAGATACTGCCTATTGTCACTGCTCATCTGGAAAGAGACCCCAAGGGTTCCAAGCCAGACTTCTATAGGGTCAGAAGAAGCTTCATTTTGATGGAAGGAGAGAAAACCTAGTCTAGGGGAGAGCTATTCTACTGGAGAAATGAGGAAATAAATCATGTAATGCTAATTACCTAAGTTTCAGAACTAAAAACATCAAAACTTAGACCAAGGGTTGAACAATGGAAACTAGGCTAGGTCTATTTCTAAGCGGAAGAGTGGTCAGAAATCAAAATGGTGAGAAGAGGACGTGAAGGAGGAACAATGCATGAGGATCGTTGGATCGGGTAGGTGAAAGGCAAACGAATGGACCAGATCGGATTGCAGGAGGGTACATAGGCAGATTGGCGAACATGGTCAACTAATAGGCTAGATGACTAAGATTATATTGTGGAGGTAATCGGCAAATGGACGATGGAGATCAACCAAACCAGTTGGCGATCAAGTGAAGCAACAACCGTCAGATCAAGAGACAGATTGATGACGGAGATGGAAGCAGGTAAAAGAAAACGTGCAAAAATGGGATAGCGGGTTTAGAGGGCAGTAAGAGGAATATCGCATGCCCTCAAAGCAGTAAATGGTTTTCCAAAACTTTGCGTGATTAGACTCCCCAGCTGACACGTAGCACGGGGAAACCGCCCATATTGCGTGCCATCAGCCAGATAACGGTCGAACCAAAATCCACATGATATGGCGCGATGTCCGTCGAATCTGGCAAGGTAGATCTACGACAGAGATGTGACCGAGTAGGTTGGTAAGCGGGTGTGCGACAGGCGTCGAATTTGACAGAGCATATCGACGATTCAGATTTAAGGAGCGAAAAGTCAAATGCAAAAGGGGATTTGAGCGGTGATTGGTTAGTGTTGTTGTGTAAAGCGATTTACCATCAAAAACCATTTAAACATGAATTTAACAGCTCCTACGCAGGCATTTCGTGTTGAAGGATAATGACAGAGATGTGAGATCTAGAAAAGAGGGTGGAGGAACAGGTGACCATGAAATGACTGGATTACCATGAAATGAACCAAGTGATGATGTAATGAACCACGTAACTGCATTAAACACTAAACTCCCTGCGAAAACCAAAACCCTGTGTTTTTGGTGTTGCTGCAGGGTTTCTTCCACACATCATTGTCCCAGAGGGAGGAGGTGAGGCCAAGACACCTGTGAGAAACCTTGTGGATCTTTTCTTTGCCAAACTATTGATTAAATGAAAGCATGAATGGAACAAACTGAAACGCAACTACTCTATTATGCACCACTATAATGAAACTGCAACTATTCAAGCAAATGAACAGAAAATAGGAAGCTGCTTAAGTACATGAACAGGAAAGCCATAAATTTGTGTTAAATCACTGTAATGAAAATGCATCTATTTAAGCAAATGAACAATCAAGCCATTCATCTATGCTACTGCTATAATGGAAATGAGCTACTTAAGTAAATGAATAGAAAGCAGGAACCTATGCTAGAATACAATACAAGAAAGAGCAACTTTGGCTACTAGGGTTGGGCCCTAACCCAAGAGCTTTAGCCCTCTAAGTTAACTCAGTGCTGGCTCAAATCAAAACTCATCTTCATTATAAATGAACATTGTATTACATTAGAACTATTACAAGTCTGCAACTGGACAAAAAGCCTGAATTTGCTAACTGACTGATTGGTGACTACCTAACTAACTAACTATTGGCTAACTAAAAAATACTGATGTCCTAAGCCTCTTTATTTATACATGTAAATTCTCAATGAATTCCCTCAAAATTAGGGAGGTACAACTCGCAACTTAATGGTAACTTGTCCTTTCACTTTCACTAGCTTGGCTGCCTTATAGTAGGGACGCTGCTTGTACATCCACTTGCTTGGCTGTCTTTTAGTACCCCTGATTTGGTTGTTTGTACTTTTAGCTGATGGAGGGATATTTGAATGGATGGGTAGTAAATGAGGAGGATTTACCTCCTATTATTCCTCTCCCTTATCCCATATAAGTTTTTACCAAGGTATTTTACCATAGTCCCTTGCTTTTACCATTTATCCCTGCATTTCCCTCGCTTTTATCCTTTATTCCTGCATTACATGCACATTAGACCACAAAGAAAAATACCCAACTCTAAATCATCTCATAAGCAAAATATAATGAAAAGTATGCAACAAGTTGTGAGAATAGATGGTTTGACTAAGCTAGGAGGTGAATTAAGGCCAATTAAGGCCCATATAATTACTCAATGATGAGACTCATCATCACCCCCCTACTGAGAGTGTTGCTTATCCTCTGAGCAACTTAGTGGCTCTAGTAGCCTCTCTGACATCTCATGCTTCTGCTGTGGTCTTTTCTTCTTGTTTATAACAACTTTCTTTCCTTTCTACTTCTCCCCACTGGTATTATTTGATCTTCGAGCTATGTGGCAGTGTGTTCCATCTCTTTTAGCAGGCATGTATATTATCATATATTTTTTTAACAACCTAAACATATCCTCAAAATGTGTACTTGCTTGCCCTTAGGTAGCAAGATATCTCAGTGCCAGCTGAGGATTATTTGCAATTATAGTATGGGTGCTGATTGGGGCCATGGGATTTGATTGTTCAATTGCTTCTATGTCCCTGAAGCCACTTAGCTCTTTTGTTTCTTGTTATTCTTTCTTTTTTTTGTTTCAATGCCTTCTTCCTCTTCTGTTTCAACATCATGTTCCTTTGTGTTCTTCTTCATCATGTCCCTTTGTATCAGTTTATTCTTTATCCATCTCATCCCCATCTAGATCTGTATCTGTTTTTTCTTATTTTGTCTCCTACTCACTGATAGAAGGACTAACACCATAGATGAAGGTTTTGATGTCATCCTTTGCTGGTAAGTCATTGAAGTCTGTCCATGTTATAGGGATCTTTTGGTTTTTGAGGGCATCCTCAATAAGGATTCTGATCAACCCATGGTGAACTAACTGTTGGGAATTTCTTTTCTTTTCTTTGTTGTTGGAGTCCATGAGTGATTGCATCAAGAAATAGGGTATGATGAGTCTTTGGTGAGCTGGTGTTTCTACCCCAAATCTTAATTCTTCAAGAATTCTAAAATGGCAGCCATAATCAATATTGTATCTACCCTCACATGAGATATACTTGATGAGCATCTTGCTTGTGAGGTTTGAAGAGGAAATGAGCAAATTCTTGAGAAAACATAGGTTCCTGTTTATTTAATCTACTAGCCTTTTTTAGAGGAAAATGGCCACCTTTTTACCTTCAAACCAACTACCTCTTAACCTTTACAACCTTTTATAAGATGATGCATACAAGTGAGTGAGTATGATACTTACCTGTGGCCTTAATGCCACGTTGGAAGTGTCAAAGATCATAGATGTTGTTGGTGGTCATTCTTCTTCCTCTTCTGTTGTCTGCTGACGGTTTCTTGACTGTAGATCTGATGTTGCTGCTGTTGTATGGTCATCTTTCTTTCTCTTCTGTTGTCTGCTGATAGTGTCTGTGACTACAAATCTAATGCTGCTGAATGGACAGAGGGAGTAGGACTATGTGTGAAGGTATGGATGATGGTAATGGATGAGGTGATTATGTGGAAAACACAACCTTCTCCTGAATTGAAGCAATTAAATGAAAAACAATGGAACTGATGGAGGGATGCATGGTAAGAAGTGGAGGTCCAGATGAATATGTGAGGTAGGGTTGCCTTTTGATCTTCTTCTTGCTCCTTGCTTATTCTTTCTCATCCACTTGCAAATAACAATTATGTTTTCTTTTCTTTTCTTTTCTCAACCCATTGACCACGTCATGGAGGTTTTCAATCAATGAGCCAATATGAGGCACCTCAAAGGAGGTTTTCACCTTAGATTTGTATTATTATTATTATTATTATTTTTACCCTACCCTACTCAAAAAACAAAATCACTTTTAAGTATAATAATACTTCCAATGGAACCAAGTGCACATCAAGATGATAAATAAGATGATTTCGGGGCTTGAAATGTACATTGTGCCATGTACCTAGTTTTTAGAGGCTGAATGATGTGACTTTGAAAGGGTCAAGCATATTTGAGGAAGAGAGTGATGATGCAACTGAGTGACTGTCTGGAACAATACTTCCATTTAGTTGTGATATCCTTAGTCCGCTTGCTAATTTGGATTATCTTGGATGTCTTCTTCTTTCATGACCTTCAAATCTTCCTCTTTTGGCTGAGTGTTCTCTTGAATATATGGAGGAATTGATAGTAATCATGAGGGATCTTTCTTCATTTCTGATTTTGGTGTCTGTTCTTCATCAACTGCAGCCCATGTTTCTTTGATCTTCTCTTTGGAATCTTCTTCTTATGTATGTTGTCTTTCAATGATATCAGGAGAATTTATCTTTTGCAATAGTCATCCTGAGCTATGGTGAATACCATAGATCTCAAAAGGAGATGTTTGGAAGTGTTGTATCTCAGCATTGTAAGTGGGTTGAGCTACTTCAATGTGTGGTTTTGGAAATGGTGGTACAGGTAGTTGAGTGAGAGTGTATAGTTGAGATGGAAGTGAATGGGGTTGTGGTTGTGGTGGAGGTGAATGGTAAGGATAACATGGAGTTTGGTATGGAGGATATTGAGGAAAATATTGAGGATATTGTGGATGGCTCCCATAAGTTCCTTGCCAACCTTGTTGCCAAGATTGGTTTTGGGGTTATGATGGCCAATGTTCCCAAGTAAAAGGTGTGTTCCAACCACTTGGATGTGGATGTGCATAAGCTTGAAATTCTGAATTAGGCTCTTGCATCATATCAAGCTAAATAAGTTGCCATGGTCCTCTTGGAGCTACATAACATTGTTGCATTGGCAATGGACTTGGTCCATTGTCCTCCTTGTGAACTTTATTCAACCTTGGTAATGATGGACAAGGTCTAACATCTTATGATTTTGCAACACAAATATCAACCTATTCTTTTCCTTCGTCTTGCATTCTTAATATTTCTACTTGTTTTTTTAGATTGCTAAGAATTTATGCTTTAAAATCATCAAACAAATTTACAAGTTTAGATTGGCTTACTGATCTTGATACTGATTTACCTACTCTTTCTTTTCCTCTTGATATGTGTTTGCATGTTTCACAAATTTCCTCAAATGACAACTGTTATACATCATCTTTACTCATGAGATCAAGGAGATCAATCCACTCATCTCTAATTGTTCTATGCAAGAGGGTTTTTAGTGTGACAGATCCTAAATGATGTAGTTTTACCCTCTTAACATTGTACATGAAACTCTCTATTAGATCCTCTAGACTCTCATATTCTCTTTGATTCATTCTAAAGATTTCTTCTTTAAGATCATGATCTTTATATTTGTCTAGAAATATCTTTTGCATATCATTCCATGATCTTATTGAATTAGTCCTTAAGCTCGTGAACCATCTAAGAGCTCTATCCTTAAAATTTGCTGGAAACAATCTTAGTTTTTGATAAGTAACCATAAGATCTACACACAATCTCAAATTCAAATCAAGAGGCAATTTCTGGATCCTCTGACCTTAGACCATGAAATTTTGGAAGAAAGGACAGAGGGATGTTCTTCATGTGCACACTACCATCAGTGTCTTGAATGGGAAATCTAAGATGATCATCCTCATTGTCATCATGTCCATCCATTTCTTCTACATTATTTTCCATTTTCTTCTTCTACCTGCAAGAGTGAATGGTGATGTGGCTCTTAGTGCACCACATGATCAAATCGGGGGGGGGGGGGGGGGGGGGGGGGGGGTGGGTGTTGGAGAATATTTTTGTTTTGTTTCTGTTTTTATGATTGAATGGAAAAATATAATGCAATGCAATTTTCTACGTTTGAAATTAAATATGCCTAGTGAAAATATTTTTGTTTTGTTTTGTTTTGCAAAAATGAAATTGTTGATTGCAGAATGGAAAGGAAACTAGATTAACTTGTAGAATGGAAAGGAAAGCAGATAAATGGCACAATGAAAGAAAGAAACTAGATTACTTTTGTAGAAATAAACTAATGGAAGAAAGTTGGAAACTAGAAAATAGAAGAAAAGAATAGTAATCACTACTACTTCGACACCTCCCCAGCAACAGCGCCAAAAAGTGATGAGCCTAGGTATTGTAGCAAGAATGTTGCAACTCCCAGGGCTACCAGCTTTACTTATCAACGCAGGGTCCATACAAACTTGGAGGTGACTTTGCTATATACACAAGTAGAAGTGAAGATACTGCTTGTTGTCACTGCTCATCTGGAAAGAGACCCTAGGGGTTCCAAGCTAGACTTCTATAGGGTTAGAAGAAGCTTGATTTTGATGGAAGGAGAGAAAACCTAGTCTAGGGGAGAGCTGTTCTACTGCAAAAATGAGCAAAGCAATCATGTAATGCTAATTACCTAATTTGCATAAGTAAAAACATTAAAACTTAGAGTAAGGTTTGAACAATGGAAACTAGGCTAGGTCTGTGTCTAACCAGAAGAACGGTCGGAAATTAAAATGGTGAGAAGAGGACGTGAAGGAACAACAATGCATGAGGATTGTTGGATCAGGTAGGTGAAAGGAAAATGAATGGACGAGATCAGATTACAGGAGGCTATGTAGGCAGATGGGCGAACATGGTAAGCTAACAGGCTAGATGGCTAAGATTATATCGCAGAGGAAATCAACAGATGGACATCTGAGATCGGCCAAGCCAGTTGGCGATCAGGTGAAGCGACAATCATCAGATCAAGAGAAATATCGACGACGGAGAAGGAAGTGTGTAAAAGAAAACGTACAAAAAATGGGAGAGCGGGTTTAGAGGGCGGTAAGTGGAATATCGCGCGCCATAAAAGTCGTAAATGGTTTTCCAAAATTTTGTGCAATTAGCCTCTCCGGCCGACAAATAGCACGAGGAAACTGCCCATATTGTGTGCCCTCAACTGGATAACGGTCGGACCAAAATCCATGCGATGTGGTGCAATGGCCATCGAACCTGGTAAGGCAGATCTACGGCTGAGATGTGACCGAGCAAGTTGGTGAGTGGGTGTGCGAAAACCATCGGATCTGACAAAGAAGATTGACTGTTGGGATTTAAGGAGAAAAAATTCAAATGCAAAAAGGGATTTGAGCGTGATTGGTCAATGTTGCTGTGTAAAGCGATTTACCAACAAAAATCATTTAAACATGAATTGAACAGATCCTACACAGGCATTTTGTGCTGAAGGAGAATGACAGAGATGTGAGATCTGGAAAAGAGGGTGGAGGAACAGGTGACCATGGAATGACTGGATGACCGTGAAATGAACCAAGTGACAATATAATGAACCGCGTAACTGCATTAAACACTAAACTCCCTGTGAAAACCAAAACCCTGTGTTTTTTGGGTTGCTGCAGGGTTTCTTCCTCACATCATGGTCCCAGAGGGAGGCGGTGAGGCCGAGAAACCTATGAGAAATCTTGTGGATATTTTATTTTCCATCCTACTGATTAAATGAAAGCATGAATGGAACAAACTAAAACACAACTACTCTGTTCTGCACCACTGTAATGAAACTGCAACTATTCAAGCAAATGAATAGAAAACATGAAGCTGCTTAAGTACATGAACAGGAAAGCCATAATCTGTGTTGAACCACTGTAATGAAAATGCATATATTTAACCAAAAGAACAATAAAGCCATTCATCTATGCTACTGTTGTAATGGAAATGAACTGCTTAAGTAAATGAACAGAAAACAGGAATCTATGCTAGAATAGAATACAAGAAAGAGGAGATTTGGCTACTAGGGTTGGGCCCTAACCTAAGAGCTTCATCCCTATGAGTTAACTCAGTGTTGGCTCAAATGAAAACTCATATTCTTTATAAATGAACACTGTATTACATCAAAACTGTTACAAGTTTGTAAGTGGACAAAAAGTCTGAATACTTGCTAACCGACTAATTGGTGACTACCTAGCTGACTAACTACTGGCTAACTAAAAACAATTGAGGTCCTAAGCCTCTTTATTTATATATTTGAAGTCTCAATGACTTCCCTTAAAATTAGGGAGGTACAACTCCCAACTTAATGGTAACTTTTCCTTTGACTTTCACTAGCTCAACTACCTTCTAGTAGGGAGGCTGCTTGTACTTCCACTTGCTTAGCTGTCTTTTAGTACTCTTGATTTGGTTGTTTGTACTTTTAGTTGATGGAGGGATATTTGAATGGATGGGCAGTAAATGAGGAGGATTTACCTCCTATAATTCCTCTCCCTTGTCCCATCTGAGTTTTTACCAAGGTCTTTTACCATAGTCCCTTGCTTTTACCTTTTATCCCTGCATTTCCCTAGCTTTTATCCTTTATTCCTGCATTACATGCACATTAAAAATATCCAACTCTAACTCATCTCATAAGTAAAATATAATCAAAAGTATGCAATAAGTTGTGAGAATAGTTGGTTTGGCTAAGCTAGGAGGTGAATTAAGGCCAATTAAGGCCCACATAATTACTCAATGATGAGACTCATCACATATCACCATCATCCCAAAAGTGGATCGCTAGTAGTCTCTGAGCATCCGTGAAGATTTGTGGAGTGTTTCTGCTACTGTGGAGTCCCATGGCTCTCTATGCACACCCTACATGTGCCAATGTGGATGTCTTGGGGTTAGGATCCATATAGGGAAACCAAAACCAAATGGAAACCACCTGCAATCCTTCATAAGATCTAATGCTTCTGCTAGACTTCCAGTGCAACCAGTCATTAAAATAATAGGGTAAAGAGTTTACAAATCATGGATAACATGTTGGCACTTCATAATTACATGCCCTTCAATAGTGGGTTTTGGCACGTGCTAGTGTCTCCAAGCTCCAAAGGGGGTTGGCTAGGTACCTTATTAAGTGGTTTCATCCCTTAAAGGGGATAATATATCAATGGTACATCCCTCTAATGGAGGTGGTAAGTGAAAAATAAGTGAGATGGAATAGGGAATGAGAGGGGAAGTCCACACTTGGGTAGGTAGTGTATAGGAAGGATAAATCATGGTACATGAGGTGCCCCAACCTTAATATTTACACCCTTATTTATATACATTTTTCCTTTTATGAATTTTCTTTAATTAATTGCTCGAGGCTCAAATGACAAGAGCATTATGTGTAAGATATAGTAGTGATTACCCCATTTAGGTCGGTAACAGGTCCTATGAACCTCATCTCATGAATGAGAATGTATTGAATATGTTTCATCTTGTGTTGTGAATGAATATCAATGTAAAGACTTCTTGTCCTTTATATATATCTTTAAGCCTACATATAGTGGTTGTGTTTTCAAGGAATATTCATGTAAAGACTTCATGTCCTTTATTGAGATTATTAAGCCTACAAATAGTGGTTGTGTGTATGATAATAGTGCTAAAATTTGGTACACTTTTTTATGTCATGTTGACATCATTAATACATCACACCTAAGGTTGAATGAAAAAGTAAAAGGCATTGCAATCAAAATGTAAAAATTCCTACAACCATTTAGTGGAGTTGTAATTATAACACACTAAGATTTTCACATGGAAGGTTTGGTTTCTATGTTAATCAACTATCATTGGAATCCTAATGCCACACTGACCTCCAAACATAATATTTTTCTTCTTGAAATATTTGTCACCTATCAAATATTGGTAATATGTTCTCGATAATTTTACCATCACTTGCTAATATCCTTACAAGGTTTTTTCGACATTCTAATGTAATTTCACAAAAAGATCAATGTTTGTGTTGCCATAGTAGCGTCTAAGAATGGTTTTTTCTTCTTGAAATCATTATCAGTTGTTAGAATATCAATGATAGGTTGTTTATATTATGACCATGGCTCATCAATAATAGATGTTTGCAATGCTATATTTTTGAAGATCTAACAGAAGTTATATATGCTAACAATTTTCCTAAAGTCTATGTTGTTATGGAAATGACAATGTCATTAATTTTTAATGATATAACATCCAACTTTTGAGATTGTTTGACATTTTGTTAAAATAAATCACCATAGTAGACATTAATGAATTGGAAGTTCGATGAAAAATTTCAGAAGTGGTAAAAGTTGAGTTCTAAGATTGAGTGCACTAGTTGAAAAAAGTAGAAATTAGAAAAAAAAATTGGAAACTTTAGGGAGCTATAAATTTTAGCACCAACCTCAAAAACAAGAAATTTTACAGTTTTTGAAAATATATTTAATGGGAGAAAATATATCAATAATTGGATTCTAAATAAGTACTTCATATTTTTCCAGAAACTGGATAAGAAAGGAGCTTGTAACCTTGATTTAACAAAAAAACATCAAAACAAATACTTTCCATAATGCATCTCTATAAGAAAATAGTTACAAAACCATAGAAATGAATTATATATAACAAACAAATTATATAAGCACTATGGAAATATATTTCTACATCCGAGGACCCCAAGGGGCAGCTCACTTGCCAAGCCCATGTTATATAAAGTTATGTGAGTTATGAAGGTCTTATGTTAAATTCCTGAACTACTTGACCTATGTGCCATCTCGGGGGGTGGGGAAGTTACACCTATAGCTATAATAATAGTGGTTTGAATTGACCTTATGTCATGCTAGTATGAGCTTGGACGAGTTTTCGATTCTTCTAGAAAAATAAATAAATAAATAAAATAATGTTAAATCCAAGATAATTAGAGATTAGAAATAAAGATTAATATTGAAGAGGAAATATAGAGGATTGAAAATATCCTTACACTTATGGAGAAGAAGTTAGAGGTATGAATATTGGTTTGGGAAATGAGAATATAGGGTGTAATGGACATGAGGAAAGTATTAAACCATTAGAATTGGTAGAAACTATGAGATACCTAAAGATGGAGGTGCAAAGATATATAATTAATAATGAAAATATGTTAAGGGTTTAAGAGAAGGAAAATCAAATTAACACTTCATTAATGCAAAGTTTCAATCACTTCAAGAGTAAAATGAAGAATGAAACAGTTCATGTTAGGAGGAATAAGGAAAAGCATACATGAATAAGAGGTATTAAATAATACCCAAGCACTCAATAAGTACTAACAAAGTTTAGAAGCATCACGATTTGTTAGCTCATTCAACTAGAAAGTCTTATACATCTAAAGAAGGAAAGAGTAATCTAAAATTATCTCCAATTAGACATAAAAAAAGAAGATATGTGTAATAAGAGTTGAAAAGAGAATTTGGGAAGAATAATACACCCACCTTTGATGGTCAAAATAAAGAGGAAGTAGAAGTTGAAGTTTGGTTGTTGGGGATAATGAAGTATTTCCAACTGCATAATCATTCAGATAATCTACAAATTAGAGTCATCATATACAATCTACAAAGAAAACATTACATCTAGTGGGATTTACTAAAGCAAGTTAAGGAAATTAATGAAAATAGGACTTCTGGGAGGTAGTTTAATAAGTGTTTCTAATAAAAATACCCTTATGATCTTTACTATGATAAAAAGATGAAGGAATTATTTGAAAAAAAAGTTGGAATATAACCATGGAAGAGTATGAAAATGATTTTAGACATCTTGTGATGTGTTGGGTATATTATAGATGAGAAGGTAACAATACAAAGAGTACTGAGTGGGTTTCCTACAATTTATGGACATAAAATTTTGTTTGATGAGCCTAAAAATCTTAATGAGACAACCAAGAAGGGAAAGTACTTGTATGATCAAAATAAATGCATAACATATTTTCAAATTCCTTGGAGGGGAAGTAAGAACAAGTAGGACAAAAGGAAGAAAGGATTTGAACCTTCTTTCTTCAAAAATATCCATATCACATATCAATAGAGTCAACCAACCCAGAGTGGATACAAGATGGCAGAATATTTAGGGGAAAATGACAAGCTAAATAATCAAATCTTGTATATGAGAAGGAGATATCATGTATAGAGATTGTCCTATAGGAAAGACATAATGAGGAATATGAAAAACATTCAAGATGATGCTATAGTTGAATTTTTGGCAACAAACATTCCCAAAAAATAAGGATCATTAGATAATCGACAAGAATATCATCAATCAAACATGATCAAGATTGAAGGTGAGATTTTCAATCAACATATTGAAATTTTAATTGATTCAAGGAAAATCCTTAACTATATCACACCTAATTTTCTTGAAATAATTGACCTAAAGAGAAGTAAGCATCATAAATCATGGTTGCTTCAATTTTTTACAAGGATTAAATGGAAGATTAGTGGGTTAGTAAAGGATTTTCCATTAGATATGAATGGAATCAATACTTTGTAGAAGTAAACATAATACCAGTTTGCTCATATAATGTCCTCGTTAGAATGTACTGGTTAGTTCCATAAGGAGACATTATCCTTGCAATTGAAGAAATGCTTTAGAAAAGGGTGTCAATTATATGCAAGTTATGTGGAGAAGTTGACAAAGGACAGTGGACCAAGTATTGAGGACTTCCCAATACTATAAGAGTGTATAGTTATTTAAGGAGGTTACTAAGTTTCCACCTCAAATAGATATTGAATTCTTTATTTATTTGGTGTTGGAAGCTACCCTAATATGTAAGGTTCCATATACAATGAGTACACTACCATCAAAGGAGTTGCAATTGCAAATTTTTTTTAAAGAAAATTTTACATATTCCCAAATGTATCTCCACAGGGAGTACCTAAGCTCTTAGTGAAGAAGAAATATGAAATTTGAGACTATGATATTTGAACAATGTCAGTATGAGGAATTAATATCCTTTATATAAAATTTATGAGTTATTTGATCAACTAATAAAATAAAATATATTTTCAATGTGAGACTTAAGGTTAGACTAACATCAAGTAAGGATAAAGGGTGAAGATATCAACAAGACAACTTTTAAAATGAGGTATGGACACTATCGATTTGTGATAGTACCATTTTGTTTGATAAATGCACTATTTAATTTCATGTGCTTGACGGATAGGGTCATTAAGTAGTATTAGGATAATTTTATCACTATGTTCATTGATGACATTCCTATTTAATCAAAATCATTGAAACAACATATTGGACACTTGAGATTAGTACTAAAAGTGCTAAGAGAGAATCATATTTATGCTAGGTTAAGTGCATGTTTCATTTATTAAAGGAAAAATCATTATTTGGGTCATATTTTCTATGCAGAAGAAGCTATGGTGGATCTAGATAAAATTGAAGTAATAATGGTATGGAATACCCCTAGCAATGTTTAAGAAGCGATGTCATTCATGGGATTGATAGAAAATTATAGAAGGCTCATAGAAGAATTATCTAAAATTTCACATCCAATTGCATCATTACAAAGAAGGGAGTCAATTTTGAATGGACGTTATGGTGTTAGGAAAGTTTCTAGTAGTTAAAGAGATAGCTCACAAGTGCACCCATTCCCAATATTATTGACCTAAATGAAAATTGTGTGTTATGTATGGACAATTGCAAGGAGGGGATTGGAGGAATTCTTACTGAGAATAGACATGCAACTTTTAACGAATCTAGAAAACTTAAGGAGTATGGAATATACTATGTATGGATAGTATGGTGTCAGGAAAGTTTCTAGTAGTTAAAGAGATAGCTCGCAAGTGCACCCATTCCCAATATTATTGACCTAAATGAAAATTGTGTGTTATGTATGGACAATTGCAATGAGGGGATTGGAGGAATTCTTACTGAGAATAGACATATAATTTTTAATGAATCTAGAAAACTTAAGGAGTATGGAATATACTATGTGACCCATGATTTAGAGCTTTCTACCATTGCGCATGTATTGAAAATGAGGAGACATTATCTATTGGGTTTTTTTTTTTTTTTTTTTATATTAAGAATAGACCATTGATTTGAATTATTTATTTGAACATAGAATTTGAATGCTCGACATATAATATAGTTGTAATTTCTTGATGAATTTTACTTTTATATCAAATAAATTAAAAATAAAGAGTACAAGGTTGTTGATACACTCACCAAAATGATATATGCACTACATGCCACAACCATTAACATATGTAAATTAGATATTGTGTTGACGTTGCTATATGAGATGAGCACTATCTTTAGGTTAGAGAAGGATTCTAGTGGGAAAAGTTACAATAGAAATATGAAGTTTATAAGTGAAACATGATTGGAACTATTATGCATAACAATAAAGTTTATGTTCCTAGTCTTCATGAATTAAGGAAACTTGTCATGAACGAGATGAAAAATGTTCCATATGATACACATCTTGAATACCAAATAACAATTACAACAATAACAAGTCAATATTTTGGGAGAAATATATTACTAAGTACATAGATAAATGTATGGAAAGTCATAGAGTATAGGTTGAACACATATATGTGAGAGGATTGTAATAGGCATAGCCATTTTTTGTGTGGAAATGGAAAGTGGTGAGCATTGATTTTATCACTAAATTTCTTAAGATAGAAAAGCAATATAACTTAATCATGATATTGGTGGAAAGTTGACAAAAGGTACTCATTTTATTCCAATTAAGTCCAATCATAAGGGATGTAATATAGCAAAAAATTGCATAAAGAGATTTCTAGGTTGCATGGGATACAAAAAGTAATTGTTTTGGGAAACAATCCAAAGCTTACTTCAAACTTTTGGAAAGGATCGATTATAAGATTTAAAATAAGTTTGAACTTAAGTTACCATATCATCCATAGATAGATGGGAAGACTTAGAGAATTAGTCATGAGGTTGAGAATATGTTAAGAATGTATGTGATGGATAAGCCATCCAAGTGAGAGGATCGCCTATATTTAGTGGATTTTTTATATAATAGTGGACATGATGCTTCTTTGAAGATGAGTTCATTTGAAGCTTTTTATGGTATAAGTGAATATTATCCTCTATTTTGTTGGGACAATCCAATAGATAAAGTAGTGATTGGGAAACAATTGCTTATAAAAATGGAATAGTAGGTGGCTAAGATCAAGCAAAATTTGAAGACAACATAGGACAAAAAAGGAGCTATATGTGTATACAACTGAAGAATACCAAGAGAGTTTAAGGTTGGGAGCATGTATACTTGAAAATTAGAAAAAATAAAAACTCCATGAAATTGGGACATTGTCCTAAGTTGGTAGCTAGATACCATGGACCTTTTCATATTTTAGCTAGGATAAGGTCTATTGCATGCATGCTTACATTACCTACTAGCATAAAAACTCATAACATGTTTCATATATCACCATTAAAAAGTATGTACCTAATTTTAACGATTTAATTGATTGGGCCTTGATAGGTGGAACCAAAATGATATATTTGGGTACAGCCAGTGCCAATCATGGACAAGAAGATCACATTGTTATGAAATAGATCAATCATGCAAGTGAAGGTCCAGTGGACCCAATATAGCCTAAGGAAGCAATATAGGAACAAATGGATTCCACGAGAGATGCATATCGACATCTATTTTGAAACTTTGAAATAGTTTTATTTTTATTTTATGTAGAGTTGATAACACTTGGGACCATGCGTAATTTTAGAAGGAGCTAGGGCAATGCAGAACCTTGTTTTTTTACCATAGCATGTGAATTTAAATATAATTACTAGATGGATATAAACCAATATATTATGTGAATTTTCATTGTACAATTTGATTATCATATTGAATCCCTCACTGCTACAAATGTAAGAGGAATAAAAAGAAATGGGGGTGTATGATTTTACAAGTGGAAGAAAGTGAAATGGGGTAAATGGGAGATGAAATTATTATGTAAAAGAATTAACTATATTTGTATTCTAAAGTATTCAACTTTTGATTATAAATCCTTGAATTTTATCCTTGATATAATTTATCCTAAGCTTGGGATTAGATTTGATGGATATCTCCTCATAAATGCCACATGATGAGCAATTGGTATGCAAAATATAAAGTTGGGAACATAAGCTTATTGAGTTCATGATGATTGTTGTTGTGATGGTAGGAGTTATGATATGTCTGTGATTTCACTATGGTACTTCATAATGTACATCCATGCAAGCTTATGCACGACTTATG
This sequence comes from Pinus taeda, assembly GCA_000404065.3. Classification (NCBI taxonomy): domain Eukaryota; kingdom Viridiplantae; phylum Streptophyta; class Pinopsida; order Pinales; family Pinaceae; genus Pinus; species Pinus taeda. The sequence goes on from APFE031111034.1 coordinate 27,420, forward strand.
CTATTATCCATTATACTTCTAATGATGTTGTGTGATATTGTAAGAGGGAAACTTGACCTTCTCTTATTTTTCTATCTTCTCTTGGTCATCCTTTTCATCACCATCCACATCCTATAAAACTCATCATCTAGCTTTGTCCTCGGTTGAAATTTATCGTTATCATATCTCATGTCATATTTTGGAAACTTCTAACTCATTTCATCATCCTCCTTCCCTAAATGGAATACAATTTTGTTTTTATGAGACCTTTTTGTCCTTGTCTCAACTCCCTTGGCATCTGTAAACACATAATCAATTTGGACATGGAATAATCTCTCTATTTCATTGGTTATTTTATGGAAGTTAAGGCTATTAGTTACCTTGCACTCACATAAACGTTCTACACATTTCTACTATTAGATCAATGTTATCTTGACTCATTTCATATAGTTCTTTCTCTCTACCAATGATGTGGAATCTGAAGGTCAAAGCATCCACCCTTTTGGTCGATATTGTAATTGGGATTTTAAAATGGTTGCTTGTTTTCAGGTCAAGTATTTCAAAACTTAGTTGGTATAAATCAATGGGGAGGGTCCACAAGTATAGAACCAGTCTATGCTTTCCCCATAAATTATGGACAACGACACTATTATTTGTGTTTCTCTTCCACTATGGTTCTATCCTCCTGCTCTAGCTGAGGAAAATACTAAAATCCTAGACTAACAGGTTGGTTCATGCACTTCAAGCATTGAGAAATTGTGTCATTACATTGATTTCTCCGTCGATTAACTTTAGTAATTCCTCTATGTATCATATTAGTGGACTCTGCTTCTAGTTTTTATCGTCCTATCTCTCTCCCTCCAAGGACATCAAGTATATTTCCCACTTGTGGTCAGCACAGGTCTGGCCAGACATCTTCCCCATGCTGCAGTATCATGGAAGAGTTAGATGAGGGGTTCTGTTATACCATGAGAAAGTATACTGGGGAAGAACTCACATGCACTACAGAACTCAAGAATATTCTTCTAACTTTAGGGAACTCACACCTCCTCTCACATGTCCTCTCATTCTGACACAAAATTCCTTATTGGATGGGTTGATTAGGCTCCACATACCAGGAACAAATTCTGAAGATACAACCAATATATGCAACCTGTCGATATAAACGAGAAAATGAAATTTCTCATGGTAAGGACCATTCCTTTTCATCATGAATAATGTTTTAATATATTACACTCCCTCGAGTGTATCCATAATCATCTATGCTAGCTAGACATAAGAATGGAATGGTTGAAGTGATACCTTCCCCCCTTGCATCCAAGCAAAACTCAGTTGACCTAATGGCCCCAATCATGGTACTAGGATCAGATTCGAAACCTGCATCATGATGATTAATGTTTTTTTATGTTTAATCATATAGTTTTTGTCTCCCTTGTATTTAGCTAGCTTGGCCTAGATAGTAGTAGTAGTTGTTTTAGTTTTGATGTTGTCAAGTTTAAATTAGCTCTCTCCTCCTTATAGAGAGTTCAATTTGGGCTTTGGAAGTGTATCCCTAGTGAGACACTTTCTTGGATATTTGTAATCTAGCATGTAACCCCCTATTTTTTTGTTAATGAAACTTTACCCCACAAAAAAGAGATCATCTTTTTGGTTTTTATTTTGTTATTAATTTGAAAGATGTTTGAAGGATTTCATCATTAATGTAGATAGGGATGTATATTTTACTTTAATTATTAGGTCAATGGTAGGGAATTAATATCCATAAAATATTCTAGGATATTCTTCGTAGTATACAAAACTCAAAGGCTGAGATTTATCTCCAAAGTAGTTATGCTTATTTCATTCTTTTAATTAAATTCATTAACTAAGAAAAATGTAATATGAACAAATGTCATGTGAGCTTTTTATAGATATTGAACTATCCAACTAACTATCTAATTAAAGACATAGATTGGATGTGATTGCAATATTCAATAATTATATTTTGCACCCAAATGTGCTCTCCATTTACACAAGAAAGAACATATCCTCCTTTCAGTAAAGCCAGTCACAACCGGGGGGATTTGAACCTTGGGTGTCTCAATTTTCATAGCATTCACATTACTTAGATGACTAATTGACCTATCCATGGGATTTTTCCCAATTTAATTTTATTTAAATTTATTAATATAATTTAGTTTTACACTGAATTTGATTAAAATTATAAATTAATAAATAAATTTATATAACAATTTAAAATGAAAATGAATATAAATGAAAAATAATGAATATTGATAGAATGTTTATTCCAAAATCATACATCATAAAACATTTTATTTTTTCTGAATATAATTTATTCTTAAATAATTTTTCACATTGTTTAAAATTTATTTGTTATATGAAGATTTTTATAAAATTTTTTGAAAATTTAAATTTTAATGTGAATTACAAATGGCAAGGAATATGTTAAATTAATTAAACTCTCTATATTTTTCTAATTAAAATTTTAATTCAATTTATAATTTATTCTAATTCAAAATAGTTTGAAAATTAATAAAATAATAAACACATTTATATTTATAAATATTTTCATTTTAAAAATAAAACGAGCCTAAATCCATCTTAACTCCGGATTTGCCATATGCATCTAGAGTTAAGATGGATCTAGGCTACTACTAATAATAATATTTTAAAAAAATTATAATTTAGTTAATTTTTATGATATTTTTAAAATTTTAGTTAACTTGAGATGTATGAAAAAGTAAGTATTTTGATGGTTATTATAGATTGATGCCCATTGGTGTTAATAACAACTTAAATAATATATTGTTGTAGTTAATTCTTACAAAATATTAACTTTAAATATATTAGAAAAATTACATTATCATCCATGAAACCAAATTAAAAGTAAATATTTACAACATATTTTTATAAAGACATTATTAACATCATTTTTAATTATGATTTAAGATATGACTATTTTTCTATATTTAAAAATTTATAAACTTATATATTATAGAAATTGATCATTCACACAATCATATTTTCATAGAACAACTTTACATTCATATGCATTAAGAGAATATGATTTGGAAAATGTCACAACAATTAAATACATCATTAACTTGGTGAGGCTTTCAAAAATCAGTACACATCATCCTTTGATTTAGAGTGATTCTATCATCTCCATGGCTAGACAATCATGTTAGATTCCTAAAACCAAATTAATATGCGTAAAATTAGTGAAAACTAACATTGAGTAATCTCTAACCAAAATAGAAGCACATAGATAAAGAAATCTCCATCTCGTTACATAAACTTACCTCACTATTTAAGAATTGGAAAGTATATTATGTCATGTTGATTATGTATCTAAATCCCCATCTCATTACATAAACTTACCCACTATTTATGAATTGGAAAGTATTATGTCATGTTGATTATGTATCTAGGATTTGCGGAGCCTAAACCTTGCTCATCCTAGAAAACAACATCAATAAATTATTTATGTTTAGCTTATCTAACTAAGATTGTCTCTCCATCTCATTCATTTTAAAGTTTTTTTTTCCTTTTTCTTGTGTTGGGAAATAAGATCATTTTAATAAATCCTTATAATCGAGATCTATTGGTTTCAATAAAATCCTTTTGCATTAATATGATCATAATATTCAAGCATTCAACTTGATAAATCTCATATGAAGGTTTAAATATCAAAATTTATTTTGTAAAAGGAACATGACATTTAATTTATATGATAATTATTTATATTAAAATTTTCATTTTTTTTAAAGAAACAGGTAGCTTTTTATATATATCAAAACTGGAAATAGGTCAGGTCTTTTACATTCACATGTTTTTCTAGCTCAGTTCTTTCCTAGATTGGTTCAAAAGAGTTCTTGTAACTACCTTGGCTAGTCATTACTATCCTTCTTACTACATTTAGACTGTATTTCCGCCAAAAACTCCACAAATTTTGACAAAACAACCAAAGGTAACACAACTATATTAAAAAAATAAAAACTACCTGCTTCCTACCAGATCCTCCAGTGGGTTGTCCTCCTAGACCATCTGTTCACCAATTCCAACAGAGGTATGTATTTCTGCCTCCGTTGTGTTTTTTTCCCTCTTCCTGGCCAGCCTGAGTACCAAATGGTGTCATTTCTTCGAGCTTGGAGACTTCGTTCAACACACCAACTGTTTTTTCTTCCACCTTAACTTCCATGTTGTCAACTTTGAAGTTAAAATTAATCATTTGTGTATTTAGATCGTCCACAGAAATTTACAAAAGCTCCAAATCCTTCCATCTTCCATTGATCTATTTCATCACAACTATGAATTCGTCACAAAATTCCCGAGTGATGTGCTCCACCAGTTTCCCTACCATCACTATAATGTCCCCCTTAGGCACTGACCCTTGTTCCTCCATAATGTCAATGCTTCCATTAGTGCTAGAGGATTCCATTTTTAGTGAAATCTATCCCTCTATGTGAATGAAATTTAAGTTTAATTGGTTCATCCTACTCCTTATATTGATAAAATTCTCCTTGTTAATTGTGGTGAACATCTTATCACATTCAATGTAATTCCCCAATCTCTGATCAATTTCAATGAGAGCTTCCATTCTTGAAACCACCATTTTATTCACAACGCATCTTGAGAATGAATGATGCAACTGGAATGATATACTACCTTTCCATTCACTAGATATGACAATTAATAAGATTTCCTTCCCATTCCACTTTTCTGGTGCCATGAAGCTAATTTCATCCTACCTCCATTTGGTTATGTGATGTCCCATCTGCTGGTCTCGCCTCCCAAAAGAGACCTGACATCCCTCGATAAGAATTAGAGGTAGTGGAATGTCAAAATTAATTTCCTGATTATTCCATTTTGTGGATTTTGTCATGCTTCTTATGAATTTGATCATGGAACATGACATATTTGAGCTTGTGTTTGATCTAATACAATTATCCCTTGTTCTAGAGAAACTCCCTTGTTGGCTTGTTCATCTGTCGCTCGATCGTTCTCCCTTTTTACATGGTAGAAATTATAACCTTCCAGTTTATTTAGAAGTAACCCTATTCGCTAGAGAATGGGGGATAATTATGCTTCCTTTTGATACTTGATCTTGATGCACCTTTGAATAATGATCATTGAAACCAAAATTATACGTATTTGATGCAGGCCCTTTGAGATAGAAATATTTAATCCTTATCAAAGGGCTAAAGCCTCGACTTGATTATTTGAAGTGTTTCCCAGTCCCCAAGAATACCTTGTCTCTATTTTTCCGTTGGGGTTGTACAATGCCCCTCCTGCTCCTTCCTCCCCAAATTTCCTTTCAAGGCCCCATCAAAAAAGGTTTGTTATCTACCCAATTTTCGTCACCATTATTCGAATCTTTCCCCTGTCAGCCTTGTACAATAAAAATGGATTTTATAGGAAATGAAGCTAACAACATGATCTGAAGATTTGTTTGTCTTGAGCCACTCTTTTTCTTCCGCCCTAAGATTGTTTATTTCTGACTTATTGTACCCCTTAGCAGAGATCACTTCTAAGAGAAATTGCATTCCTTTTATAGCTAATGATTAAGGAGATGATCTTCTATCTTGAAATATGGCTTGATTTTGACATAGCCATATTAAGCAACATAAGTATTTGGGAGCTACCATCCAACATCTCATAATTATCGAATCATTTCTTCTATCAAATGGATATTGGGATCTCCAATAAATGGGCATCTTAGACCACTCCATGGCGATATTTTGAATTTGTACTAGTGGATGTAAAGAAATTTTCCAATTTTTCAAGATGAAGAAGAATTGACAGAATATATGCTTAATATCTTCATTTTCCTTTCCACAAAGGAAACAACAAGAGGGACCCTAGATGTTCCACTTTATGATATTTTCCACTATTAGGAATTTCCCGTGCACCATCTCCCAACAAAAGGTGTTGACCTTTGGTAATCCATCCTTGTTCCAAATCTTGTCCCAAACATGAGAAGGAGGTAGGGAAGAGAGTTTTTTTAATAAGGTAAGCATAGCCCTCCTTCATAGTATAATTCATATGATTACCTCCCGTCCATGTACACGTATCCAATTTGTGCATTGCTACTGACACGTAACCTTTTAACAATTTTATCACTTCTCTCAAGTGATGTTGAAGGCAGATCAAACATGGCATACTACACCACCCACTCCACATCTCATTCTTGTCCCAGTTAGAGATGTCTAATAAATGGTTTATGCCCCGCTCTTCCATCCACTGAGCAAGCTCCCCAACACCTTGGTTCTCTGAGGCCAAGGAAACAAAAGGGGTGTAATATTTCTAGAGGTAAATTCCCTTTCCATTTCCTAGCTACCAACCAAGTTGACCAATCAAGGAAGGGGCCACAAATTTGCAAAGCCTCTAAATTTTGGTTCCTTTCCCTTCCCATGTCTCACCCTCTAGCCTAATAAGTTTTTTCTTATGGAAATACTTTCTTATGAAGGCCTTTTTCCACTATTAATTAGAGTCTTATAGTAATATCCATACCAACTTAGCTCCACAGGGACTTGAATCCATGAACCTATGACATAACACGTGCGTTCATGGCATACTAAACAATACCTTTAATTTGAATACGTATTGGAAAATACCTCTAAAAATCACATTATTTAACCCCCCTATCAATACGAATTCAATATGCCTTCCGAATTTAAAAGACCCTTAGTTTCACTAAATATTGTAGGTATCCATTTTTTTCATTAACATTTTTTCCCCCCCTGTATATTTTTTCATTAACTTTGAACTCCATTTTTTATACTTGCCAATATAAAAACCATTTACCCCCTATTATATGCTCAATATATAGGGAACATTTTAAGAACACCCCCTAAATTTATATGTATAATAAATGGGTGAATCTCCATGGTATATAGGAAAAATGGAAGGCGATTTTATCAATAATATAATATGTATATATAAGTTTTTGGTGAATCTCTCACCAGGAATGGTGAATATTTTACTCAATTATAAAATCTTGTAAGATCTTGGTGATTCTTTCACTAAATAATAAAACTTTGTAAAGTCCTAGTGAATCTTAGCATTGTGGACTCTTAGAGAATTTTTTGAAAAATTATAAAACCATATATGACAAGAGCCACATGGTGGCAATATCACTGTTTTTTTTTCTTCAGATTTCCGTGACATGGAACTTGTCTATAAAATTATAAAAAATCCAACCAAGTCCCTTATAATATGCAGGTAAGATTATAACAAAGTTTGATACCTCTACTATGCTTGTCTTCATTTAAGTGTCATAGTTTCTATACTAACACTGTGAATCACAACTCTCTCAGAACTCAACTCTATAGTGTAATTAAAACCTTTGGAAATTGAATTTGACAACTCTATAAAAAGGATTAGTGAAATAGAAGCTTTTGTGAATGAGCCCACTAACTATCACTGCTAAACAATCAATCTAGACTATGAAGTCTTCCATCTTGAACATATTCGTGCTCATGATCAAGGGAGTGTGACCACCTAGCCTGACATAATGGCCATCATAGCTTCCAATAATCAACAACCACCTTGCAAGGACATCCTAGCTCATGTCTCATGAATTTTATCCATCAATATTAATTGATATAAATCTTATAAAGATAATATTAGAATCCTCTCCAGATTCACTATTAATACAAGGGTAAAGGAAATTTTCTAGCTCAAGGCATAGCCAATACCAACTTTGGTATTTGTGACCCCTTTGTGGGGATGCACCTACCCTGCCCCATTGGGTTTCTGCCTTGTAACATAGTTAAAGGATCACAAGAATTTCCAATCTTCCTACTCCATTGACACACTTTATATGCTATACATAGTGAATGGAAAAGAAGCATTATAGAACACACAATTTCACAGAAGGAAGAAAAATCTTCGCCAGTTCAATATCAAAATCTTAACCACTGATTAATAAAGAATAACAAGTAGTGTAATGAATTGTTCCGAGTTATTTATTTGCAAGATATAAAGAATGTAGTGGAATGGAAAATATTACTTAGGTAACCCTTCAATATTTTCTACAAATATGTTTGTGCATGTACATATGAAATTAAGAGCATTGTTGAATACAAAGTTTCCTTTTCTCTTGCCTCCATTTTGACAAATCAATGTGAAATCAGTGTCACTTTGAATCTCCTTTCCTGTGTTGATGTTTTGACAAATCAATGTGAAATCAAAGTCACTTTGAATTTCCTTTCCTGCGAGGGATCACATCATATTTGATTAGTAAAGATAATCTACTATATATTATGTCAAGAAATTCACTGCAATCTACAGTGGAAACGAGACTCAACTTAATCTGAATTGAATATCTTAGGACAACATAAGAGATAAAAATGCATATGGCCTTAGTAGCTAGAAAACAATCACTCCATCATTACAAGACCACCTAGATTTCGGCACTTAATCTAAATAATGGCACTAGTTGCAGTGCTTATTTGCATTAACACCATGGAAAAGCAACAACAATGGTTCAAAGCACACTTAATGGAAAAGTTGTAATGTTTCGAGAATATTTAATGATAGCATCTGAACCTTGTAGCTATGGTGGGGAAACTAGGGAACCCAAATCTTGGAAGATATCTCATACCAAATCTGAGAAAAAAATAAAAAAGGGAAAAGATCAAAATCTATAAATCAAGCAATGAATTGTTTACAAATCAAAAATCAAATACAATTCCTTCAACTAACCGTTAAATTGTGGTGATATATTTAAATATCTAGTAAGAGGGGAACTTCAAGCCATGGAATATTACCTTTGTCATTACTGTCATCCCTCATTGACTGAGATTACAAATCAATACATATGGAAAGATTGTAAGAAATTCTATGAAAAAATAAAGCATAACCTCTATTTTCAAGCAACAAAATCAAGACATTGTTACATCAAGAGCCATAATTGATACATAATCAATGAATCAAGTCCTTTTATGGCACGGGCTTGTTTCACAACCTTTATTTTCTCAATAAAAATATCAAGACATTGTATGTGGTTATTGCCAAAAGGAATGTGCGTTCTAATTTGGAAGAGGATCTTATCAAAAGACATGGATTTATTCAAATTTACAAAGCCTAATGGGTTACTGAAAAATAAGTTGGAATATGGGATCATGATACTTAACTTGAAAAAATATGCTTTCCTTTTAGAAACATTACAGTTATACAATGTTTTTTGAAAGGATTAGAATTTGAAATTGGGCCTTTCTATCAAGACAAATTTTCATTAATAGAATGTACTTTCCTACCTAAAATGTTGTAGATATCCAAGAAAAACTTGAAAAGCATAAGAGAACTTAGCATAATGTACTTTCTTTCCTTCCTTAACATTCTTAAGGAGTTGAGGTTCCCCAAGTCATCAGGTAACTTTCGAAGGAAATGACACTTAGTAATAGTCCAATTCACAACTGAAGATGTGTCACAAATACGAGGGGGCATCTCCTCCAAATCACAAAAGTGATCCACGTTAAAATTTAGCATTATTGGAAGCTTAATGCTTGACTGGGTGTTATTGAACCCAAACATTTTTCCAATCTTCACTAAAAGCTTAAAGATAGATTCTCCAAGTTCTGCATGACTTTACTATGCTCTTGAAGTGGGGGTACATGCAGCCTCTCCAAGTGAATAGTCTTAAACTAAGTGAAGATAAGGCCAATAGATCATTCAATGTGGATATCTTTAACCCATAATTATATACTATGTCTATATTGAACCCATAATTGAATACTATTAGTACTTTCAACTTTTTCATGGAACTCAAAAATGTTGGAAGAAAGTATTTGCTTCTAGAAAAGAGTAAAACTAAAGCCTCTGCTTGAGGACAATTGATGTCACACCACTAATACTTCTCCATGGAATCTGTATAGGTAAACCACAAATGTAAGAATTCCATATAGAATATTGTTGTTTATTGAATACACAAATGAAATCATTGCATTTCTTTAAAATATCTTTTGAAATCAAAATTACCGAATTTACATATCGATAACCTAGTGGGTGTAGGATAAAATTCACATGTGTCATTCACAGAAAACATGAGAAAAAACCTAATACTATATATAAAACCAAGAAAAATTCAAATTCATCACTTCTAGGGACCTCATAACCACCCTGCCAATACACAGGTATTTTCCTATTTGCAGTTACAAAAATCACCCAAATTACAATCTGTTTACTCCAGCCTATGTTGGAAAGCTATAAAAGGATGACTAGTGCAATAAATCCGTTCCTTTTAGCCCTGGATTTGTTTCATTTTAAAATAGAAGTATACAAATGTACTTGTCCAATGTCTATGCTTTAACCATTCACCTTAAGATGTTTTTACAATATAATTTCCTAAGTCTATTTAATATCTTCATTATCATAAAAACCAACCTATATCCATCTTAACTCCACATCTACCACTCTTAGGGGGATGAAATCTATTTATCCCTCTGAGCACTTGGTAGACCCAGAATTAAGATGGATCTAAGATAGAATTTCCCCTTTAAATAGTCTATGATCACATGAATACCATGGTATTACCATGTGTCAATACCATGGGTTATCATAAATCTCGAGCGAGCTTAAAAATTACTATTAGTAATTTATAAAAATTGATAAAATTAATAGTTGATTTTTATTTAACCAAGCTAAAATGTTTAACATACATTAAATTACAACATCCATTTTTACTCTTGATCGGATCAAATATTTTTTCACTCTATGCTAGTTTGCATGTCACATATTTGATACCTCTCGGGGGTTAGTAGATCCGAGTAAAGATGGATCTATTCTGGTTTAATTCCCCCATTTAAATAGGCTACATTCCAAGTGAATACCATGGGTCAATACCATGTGCCATTTTGGTGAATACCATGGGTCAATACCATGTGCCACTTTGGTGAATACCATGGGTCAATACCATGTGCCATTATTATTTTTATTAATACTAATATTAGGGTTAATAATGTTTTTTTGCATGGTATTAATAATAATCTAGCCCATGGTATTTGGCCCATAGTATTTTGGCCATAAGTTTTACCTAAATATAACACATTTTTTGAGTGTTTGTAAATATAAGGTGACTAATGGAGTAAATATAAAAAAAATGTTTTATTTATTTACCATACCTCTCGTTTATTTATATTTTTATTTGTTTACACCCTTGCATGTATATAAGGTGACTTATGGAGTAAATATAAAAAATGTTTTATTTATCTAACATACCTCTCATTTATTTATATTTTTATTAATTTACCATACCTCTTTTATAAATATGGTACTTGGCCCATAGGATTCACTTAAATAAAACCTATTCTTGAAAATGGGCGAATGGAAGGTTGTAACTCCTAATTTCAAGGGCTAAATTTATCTTTTTTACCCTCTCCCTTAAAATAAGGTGGGCTATTTGAGGTGATTTGTAAAAATGTACTATGATACAAAATATTCGCCCACTAAAAATCTAAAACCCCTTAATTTGCTAAAACCCCTTAATTTGCTAAAGGGCGAACATTCGCCGCTAAAATCACTTCTAAATACAATACATTATCTTCATAATATTTTTCATGATCTAGCTGAGGCTTGCATTCCCATGCTCAGCTTTATAAATTCATTTTCATATACATAGGACAGACAACCGTCTGTGTGGCAGACTGATGATTCGGACAGAGTCATCATCCTTTGATTCGGATGATCATCTGTTCGGCAATGATGTACATTTGATGTCTTTATATTCCTGAATATATCGCAGCCCGGGTGGATGAAACTAGATCTAGGGTCTTCAAACTCGTTCAATCTTCACTCGGAGTACAAGCCGATCCATGTGAAAGATGTTATGCAGTCGAACATGGAAAGACATCGCCTGATTACCAGCCAATGATGTAAGCTGTTAACAGGCGCGAGAGGAATCACCGATAAAGATGATGACCCTCAAGGTATTGCATTGCAATTCACGTGGTGTGAAAATTGGACTTGGCGTCGAACACCACGTAAAATCTTTCGGTCGACGACCATTGATGTAAACCTGTCGTTGGAAGTGAGAAACTTGCCATTGAGGCATGCAAGCTTCAAAGTACTGAAAGGGTTGTTCCTTGGTGGACTTCTTGGATAATGAGTGTCGCCGACAAGAAGTAACCCATCGTAGGAGGGCCTTAATGAATCCCACATCTACGACACTGAACGGAGCAAATGATTTTGGAGGTGAAAACTATCTGATGATACAGGGTTCAGGGTGGCGGTCGTGAAAGAATGGAGCGTGAATGTATTGCAGCGGATGAGAAACAGGTGAATTCTCTGAGTGACTTATCTTGAACATACCGGCGACACTGAAATGGATTGGTAGCGTTAACGCAAAAGATGGATGGTACGATGGACCAATGGTGGTAAGACTGGTGAACGGAATAACCCAACTCGACTCGGACGTGGAGTGGAAGTGTCATGTTCAAGAGCGACTTGCTACAAACAAAGTTTCTTTAAGTTTTCTTCCCAATTTTCCCCAGTGATTGCTGACCAATACCTCTTTATTTTTATCAAGCTTGAGGAGGATAACATATGCTTTTTCTATAATTTTCCCTTCGGGCGAACCCGTCGCTATGTTTTAACGAGCCTAGCGACAGTGAAACTCATTCTCGTCCATTTGGACAAGTTTGTCGCTATTGATTTTAACGAGGTTAACGACAATGATAACTCGGTCCTTTCTCAATTTTAGAGAGTCTGAAAATGGACGGAAAGAAAACTCCCATGATCCTTTTTCGTCATATAATCCCTTTAAGTTTGAAAAAGTATAAAATAACACGAAAGGGATGAGTTTTCGATAGTTTTAACGAGCCGAACAAGACAAGCGCTCGATCTTTTTGTGTAATAATCCCTCAGGTCCAAAAAGATTAAAATCTAGAGGAGGGATAACACTCCCGGTAGTTTTAACGAGCTGGAGAGGCCAATCGCTCGACAATCTTTTCATATTTTACGAGTCAGGTGAAACGAGCTTAAAGGAGACTCATTTTTTGAGGAACGAGTGATAATTTCTAGTAGCAACTGATTCCAAGTAAGGTTTGGAATTTTCCAATCACGACAGTGTCACAAGGATGGCTAACGAGATCATTCGTCGCAGATGTTCCCCAAAAGGGTAAACAATCAAATGGAGGCTTATGATCGGCTAAAACAGAGTGGAGGTGATGATGATAACACGACCAAGGCTTAAAAGCTAATGATAATGCATTCACAATGGTTATTTACCGGAGATTGTTTCATTTTTTAATGAGCTTAAACTCTGGGGGAAACATTTGCTGATTGCTTAGGTTTAATTTTTAACGAGCTTGAACTTCACATAAAAACTGCTAGTGCCAGTCATATAATAATGACATTTCATCGATAGATTCCATTTTTTTATGGAGCTTGCACCTTTCGAAGCTTTGCTCCGCATCCTTTTGCATGCAAGCTAGGAATGACCAACTACTGTCCTAGGGGTTAGTTAACTGCTAAGGTCAGGCAGGAAAATTTTTCCTTTACTCTGCTGGTGCCATTTGGCCCCTGCAAATGCGAACGGTCGAATTGACAACTCACCCAATTTAAGCAGTTGAAGACAGCGGAACTACAGTTAACGTTACGTTGGTTACTTTTCACTTGCTCGCAAAAGGTTTGCATGCACCCAGGTATAGTGAAATAAGTTTCCAGGCTACCATATAAAAGTTCTCGCATTCGCAAGATAGTCTCCATCCACAGAGTAGACAAAAAAACTTCCTCGGCTCAGTCCATTTGGACAAAGGTGACTCTATTTCCAATCACCTAACCTTGACTAGGGAATCTTAATCTGGTCTAATCGCATTTTCTGATACAGACGGCTGTCGGACCAGTCATATGTGCTTCGCGAAAACTTACCCTATACCCAGAGTTTCCCTGTTGGAACATGCCAGGGTGCATTCCCCCTGGGTTTCAGTCATGTCCTCTCGAATTACTCGTGTTTTTCAGGTGGACGGACTGGAGATTGATGAGACATTCCTTGTGTGAAAATACCATTTAGGGATGACATTTGACTATTAGGTATGTGTGAGCTGGGGAACGAAAGCTGGTCTACGAGTTGGACCACTCGACCTTCATGCGGAAAACACATTACTTTAAAGAGTGAGGAGACAATGGCTCCCATGCTATAAATATAGTCGCGCCCAAGGAGTAGATTATAGTATAGAGGTCCTTGGACTACCATTACGTTCATATAAATGATTTTCCATCTTAAAGTAATAGGCACATTTAGAAGGATCCCTAACGGTCCATTGATTCCTTTGTTGAAGCTTGTATATTTCCTATTTCATTCATAAGCGATGGCGAACCAAGCGCTTTCCAAGCAGTTGAGGAAAGGATACTCACAGAAGCCCCTTCATTTATGATAGTACCGGCCATGACCATTCTGTAAGCTTGTATAATGATTCAGAATGGTACACTAGCCGGTAAACGAGGTCTGCCTAGTAGATTCCAATCGAATTAAACTACTAGGTTGCTTGGAGGTGGGACTGATGGCCGGATATGACTCTGACGAACTTCCTTCCTGCGGTAAAGGAACGGGTAGATTTCCCTCATGTTCATTGGAGTCTGTGTTTACGAAAAGAATTTGAATGGTGTTGTTCTCATTCTCTTCAGTGACTGTATCATTTGAAGATGGACCTTTTGAAGGCAAGACCGGGTCAGCTGCCGCCTCGACCTTTTGACTTTTGTCTGGTGTGGATTCAGAGGGTTTATCTTCAATAGACGCTTCGACCGACCACAATAGCGTGTCATCAGATTTTCAACTAGTGATGGACTCGGCAAGAGTTTATTATATCCAGGAGGAAGCTGTAGCGGTGAAGCTCGACAGTTATTCAAAACTCTTTTGGCTTCATCTAGGGAGGGACAACGGTGGACGATGTGATCGCCTTCACACAGTTTACAAAGAAATTTACATTTCTTTTTCTGTCCAGATACTTCACTTTTGCTAGTTGACGGTGTACTTTCAACACGATCAGAGGTTGATGACACTGGATTGTGCAAACGAGGAGACCAGTCCTTTAAGATCCGAGGAATGCAAGGACAATTTCGATGATAGTGGTCTCCTTTGCAAATGACACATGGAGATTTAGACTTGGACGGTGTAGTGTGTGGATTTTCGCTAGACGATGCACGGTTGCCCCTTTTTGCCTTTGGCTTCTTCTTCTTCTTTTCCTTCTTCTCTGTCCCCTTCTTCTCCTTCTTAGTTACTTGATTTTCAGCTTTACCAACTTCATCAAGCGAAGAGGAAGGAGGAGAGGGAGAAACAGACGAAGTAGAAGGTTGGGGGGTAACTATAGTATAATCTAGCTGCTGACTTGATTGTTAAGGAATTACGGTGTTCTGAACGACAGAGGTAGAGAAGAGCCATATAGGCAAGCCAATTGTCAATCCTGGAAGTGACAATGTGGCCATTATGAGGTGCACAAACATCTCTTCAAGAGGAGAAAGGACTAGGATTTCCTCCAAGGGGAAATCCTTGGTTGGTAGACTCCATTTTCCTCAACCTAAAGACCAACGCGGAAATAGTGATATTATTCCGATTAAAATATATTTTAGATGCTTTGACATAACTTGTTTTTTCAATTTTTAAGAGTTGAGAAAAAACAAAAGATGACTCTAGTCGCCTTCGATTTTTAATGAGCCTGAAGTGACAAGTGCTCAGATGGAATTTTTCCTTTAAGGAGTCTGAAAAGGAACAAAAGAGACTACTCTGGAAATCTAGACAGATGGATTACCAAACCAATCGCAAAACTGCAGAATACTTTTTACGGTACGACAGTCAATCTTTCCGAATGCTGTGTTCAGTGCAGTGCGATCGATAGGGCGACAGACATAGCTTCCTAAGGATAAAGGATATAGCCTATTGTGGTCTCCCAATATATACTCGACGGTACGTGGGAGCACAAGTCCATACTGGCACTTGTTGTCTCAAAGAGGAGGAGTCACCCAACCAACAATGAAAGTGATAGTTACCAGGCTTTACGACGCCGGAATACGTCTTTAGCCTAGACTTCTAAATGTTTTGTGTTAGGTTGCAAAGCGTTTTTATGTTCATTGAATTTATTTTACAGTTGATCTTGCTTAAGAAATTTGTCTTTCAGGTTCACCGCGTGATGTAGATATAAAATTCCTAAAATACAGCCTAAGATGATAAACAATTGTTTAGTCTTCTTTTGCAATGAAAATCCTAGCTACTAAGGAAAGAGAAATGAAATTCTTTCAACATAGAGCACAGAGCACACACTAGATGCACTGACCTAAATCAAACCAACGAACAGTCTAAATGCAAATGCACATGCATGTATTTGTTTTCAGCCTTCTTAATGTGTGAATGACAAGAAGAATGCTAAATACAAATCTGAATTATGTTTTCAAAGCAACAGTACTAACAATTTTTCTTCAAAATACGAAGGGAAGATAATGACGACACTTTGCGATTTGCAATTGAAAATTGTTTTCGACACTTGAAAAACTATTAATTCAAATCAAATACAAGAGTAACAGTATAATCGACCATCAAGAACAATAGGATTCTCTTCTATGACTGAAAACGACACTTGCGACACTTCCAACTCAAGAAACAACAGTTCGATTATGCTACTTCTTTGTAAAAGAGAACTGAAAATGGCGCGCAATACACAAAAACATTTACAGTTCTTTGCACAATGGAGGCAGAATGATGGAAAGGAAGGGGTTTTCCAGAGTGGTATACTGACCACAGACAGCAAAAACTCCAGAATAAAGCTGAAGAGAGTGAACAAAAAACCAAAATCTGGAAGCAGAAAAGGTCTTGTCTGATCAACGCACTTGTAACACGGGATGTGCGATGCATCCAAATTCCCAAGAGTAGAAGGTGCAATGGTCCAGAGACAAGACTTCAACTTGGTTCTTGGTCACAGTTTGCAGCTCAGTTCAGGGATTTAGGCCGAGCAAGTGATGTTCAGTAAATATAAATCACAGGGGTTGATCTAATGAGGTTACTAGAGCCACCACCAGGGCAATTAGAATGTTTGCAAATCGATTGTTCAGTTTATAAACAAAACCCGGAGATAGACTGAAGCAGCATTGATCTACTTGCAAATGCAGTTCGAAGGCTGGCTGGCTTGACTTCAGGCTCCGTCTGTAGGTTTATAAAACAAAAAATATAGACAAGCAAACAATCTATTCGCTCCCCAGCGGAGTCGCCATTTTGTTATTGGGAAATCTAGTGTCCACTCGGAGCAGCTAGTGCCACCAAGACTGGTAGCTATCTTAGAAACAAACAAACTAAAACTACTTTCGCTTTCCTTTATGAGAAGTAGATAAGAGGGGAAAAAAGGAAACCAACCTCAGTATTGTGCTTGGTTCCTTGCTTGGTTCCTCTCCCTTCTAATAGATCTCCACCGCTCCTTCATCTATCCAGCTTCAAAGAGCACCTGTGGAATCACAGCAGCGTAATACTATCGAAGAACAGAGATCTACAATCATAAACAATACAAGACCAGATATATATTGACCACACAAATGCATATTATCATCAAACATACAAGAATGTGGAGGGAAACTTGAATAGCTTTATTAATATCAAAAAGAGCAAAGAGGATTACAACCAATTGTTCTGACTCAGCGTCATCCTCTCAGCATGAAAGCCCTTATTCACCTCATGGAAAGCTTAGATCACCCAACACTATGATGTTGCACTATGAAACCAACAACACTTCCTTACAAGATACAAGATTCCAGCCTCTGGATCTTTGTGATGAGGGATCCATATATAGATGATTGCAGGGGGGTGAGTCAGCGTTTGGGATTTTGATTAGTGTCCTCTTTGTGATAGTTCTTGATTCCACTTGGAGATTGATGATCTCTTACTCATTCCTGGGCGAATTCAGAGAGGCAAGTGGCACGGGAGAAGTTTCTGGAAGATTCCATGATGATCAACCTTGCAAACTGTCTCTGCCATTTGTCTACTCTCGCCCTTCACATCGTACAGAAGGAAATTCCAGTATGCATTGCACCTTTTACATTGAGCAGGTGAGATGCATCGCACCCTCTGCATTGGGCAGTCTGTATGGTCCAGTTTTGACCAGTTCTCTGCAGTTTTCTTTGGAGAACTTCTGGGAGATGATGTAATCAGTTGAACTCCTTCCTTTAGGGCATGAAGGAACACTTTTAGGGACTTAGGAGCCCTTGGTTTATGGACATGTATGATTGGGGTTGCAGTGCCCAAAACGTCTATAACACTAAGGAAGGATTGTGGTACACCACTAAGGTTTAAAGAACAAGCATCTCTTGTAAATCATATTGAACAAGTAACTAGGTCAACCCGAGAATGAGGAAGAATTCATATTCTAGTCAAAAATTTTACAGGATAGGCGACAAGATAGTGGGATACCCATGCTCCTTGAATCCATATATGGACAACAACAACAAAATATTTTATTGAGCATTTTGGAGGAAGGAAATTATTGGCACAAGCAAATATTCCAACATTCAAGCTTGATCATAACCTTGCAGAACATATCTAACTGTGTGAAGCAGGATGGAAGAGAATTGGCCATAGGGATGAGAGATTCTAGCTTCATATGTTTCCCAATACTCTTGACGATCTTCCCATTAAATGTTATGAGATAGACGAAGCTTAGGGTGAAACATTTCAATGGAGTGAATTAGGAAGCAATTTTAATAAAGACTTTGAATTTTGACTCGAGGAGTAAGAATTTGTTGAAGGAGCTTGACAAAGAAAATAGTTTTTTCAAGAAGAAACTCCTACTAGACAACCAACAAAAAGGAAAATGGATGTCAATTGCTTGTTGACTTCCATATGCAACCTTGTATCATGCAATCACAACAAAGAGTAGCTAACTGCTAGAAAATGGAAAGCATTGATATTTCGAGACAAGTTTTCGCTGGAAAATGAATCAGCCATAAAACTCTAGAAATAATAGAACAATATTTAAAGTATATAAAGGGGGAAATGAGAAGCCTACGAAATTATATTCCCACCGGGCTATCAAGAAATAGAAATATGAGATCAAAAGCTTGATGAATCAAAGGCTCCCAAATGGATGGATGCAAGGATTAAAATCAATGAAGTTATATTTTAAATGATTGTTGACTAAAAATAGCCCAACTTGGTGACTATTTGTCAATCAAACATGCCATGGAAATTTTCAACCTAATAAAAGAATATCAATATGTATTTGCACATGGCTATAAAGACTTGACGAGACTTGTGAAAAGAACGGGGAAGCTAATAATCGACCTCACTAAAGGAGCTAAGTCGATAAAGAAAAGAAATATAAATTGGCTCACAAGTATAAATTGATTGTACAAGAAAAATAGAAGGGATCCTAGTTGTTGGAATCATTTATCCAATAGAAAAGTTGGAATGGCAAGTCCCATGGTTGTGCAACCCAAAAAACATGACCTCACAAGACTAAGAATTTGTGTCAATTTTCATGGCTTGAATAAATTGGTAGTAATTGATTCATTCCCCTCTCCATTCATTGACTAAATCATAAATGAAGTGGAAAGACACGAGTGCTACTCATTTATAGACAACTTCTTAGGGTATAATAAAGTGCTCATTGCAAAGGAAGATCATGGAAAAATATAGATGTTTTAGCATTTGGCTCCTTTGCATATAGAGTAATGTCATTTGAATTAACAGATGCTCTAGCAGTATTCTCTAGAATAGTAGTAAAAACATTTCAAGAATACATGTATAAAACTATGGTGGTCTAATTCGACGATTGGACTATATATACACTTGTGAAAGACCACTTCCAATGGTTGAGGCTTATGTTAGAGGGATGCATGAAAATTCATCTATCTCTTAATATTGAGAAATGTATTTTTGATACACCAATAAGAACAACGTTTGGCCTTGTAGTTTGCAAGGACAAGATCATGGTGAATATATCCAAAGTTAAAGTGATCCTACACCTAAAGCCCTAGTAAATCAAAAGAAAATTAAACTCTTTCTGGGTCATATAGGATAGTACATGAAATCTATTATACATTAATCAAACATAAATTTCCCAATTTATGAGTTTCTTAAGAAGGATGTTTCATATAATTAGAGTAAGGAATGCAATGAGTTGTTCGAACTACTTAAGAAGAAACTGGTAGAAGTTAACATATTAGAATTTGTCGATTAGTTAAAGAAATTTCATGCTCATGTCAATGCATCAAATTTGGTAGTCAGAGCAATTTTACAACATTCTGACACTGAATCCATATACCATCCAAATTCTTATGCCAATCAGAAGTTGAATAAAGTTGAAAGAAACTATTCAGTTACAAAATGCGAAGCACTAGCCCTGATTTTTTCTTTGTAAAAATATTTCCACTATGTTTTGGATAGTCCTTTTATATTCTTCACAGGTCATCAAGCCTTGAGATTTCTTGTCAATAAAATGGTGCACCAAGGCAACAATGGTCGATGGCTATTACATTTTCAAGTGTTTGAATTTGAAGTGATAGCTTGACTTGGCAAAAAGAATATGGGGTTGGATCACTTGTCTCGACTTGAAATAGGAGAAGAATCTAACAAATTTGATGACAACCTTTCATATGCACATTTATTTAAGGTTGAAGCAACCCTTGCCAAATCTACAAAAATCATTTCATTTTTGCATTTAGGGAAAGCATAAGATGAGTTATCGTAAAAGCAACCCTGTTCACATTAATCAATGGACAAATATAAAAAATTGGGACAAATAAAATACCTCAAAGATGTGTTGTAAGATGAGAGGAAGGATATAAGATGAAGCCCACAAAGACTAATGATGTACATTACCAAGGCGACATGACATCCAAAAGATATTTACAACTAGGATTCTGATGGACAACCTTGTTTAAAGGTTGTCGAATAAACGTCTAAAGTGTGACATTTGTCAAATAATAGGTTGATTATTGTCGAGGAATGAAATGCCATTGCACTCTATAAACTTGACCCAACTGTGTGATATTTTGGCGATCAACTTTGTCAGCGCATTTTACAAAAAGGATAAAAGAACGAGTGCAAAACATATTATTACTGCAATAGAAAATTTAATAAAATGGGCAGAAGCTGAACTAGTTGAATCTTGTACAAAAGAAGTAGAAACCAAGTTTATTTATGAAAATTTAGTGACAAGATTTGGATGTCCCTTGACTAAAATTAGCGACAAGGGAATGCACTTGGTCAATGCTACCATTAAAATGTTACTACAAAATTTATGAATGCGCATATAAAGACGTGCAATGATGCACAAGAATCCTTTAACAAGACCTCACACAAAGGACTTACCAAGATATGCGATATCAACAAAGGTGACGAGAATGATGAAATTTTAGTAGTTTTATCAGCTTATTGCACTGAATATAAACAATTGATTGGACACACACCATTTAAACTAGTATATATTGGACAAGAGTGTAGTTTGTGTGCTAAAGTATGACATTGACAAAGCTGAAGGATAGTGACTTAAACAACTTCATCAACTAGAATATGATAGATTTCATGCACTACATTAATAACAAGCACATGAAAAGCAACAAAAGTCTTGGCATGATAGGAATTTACAAACAAAGCATTTAAAAGTAGGAGATTCAACATTGTTGTATGTTAGTTGAATATAGGGGAAATTGAGAAAACTAGAAATTGCATGGTTAAGCCCCTTTGTAGTAGAAGATATATGACCTTTAGGTGTAGTGCAACTGAGGACACTTTGAGGGAACCTATTTAAAATTGTAGTAAACAATGCCCAATTGAAAAAATGTATATCTTGGTCATTTAAATTTGTAGTAAACAATGCCCAATTGAAAAAATGTATATCTTGGTCATTTTGGCTTGCCCATTCGATAAAACCTTATTTAGGCACCAATGGACATGGGGTAGATTGAAAAGCACTTTGTGGCAGTCTAGCCTCTTCACCGTGTACAATAATATTCAATTTAGGTTAGTGGTTAAAAATACATTAACAATCAAAATTATTAACAAATGAAGTTGTTATAAAAGTATGTATGGTAACAACCATGCTAGGAAATAAGTACCATTAGAAGAATTTGTATGGCAACTATATATAATAGTAATGGAGGGTGTTGAATATTTGAGAAGTTTGCTTAATAAAAGACACATCGACACTTTAGGTGAACATCGTCGGCTGCAACAGTGTGAGAAGAAAAAAGGTTGTTGACATAGCTTTTGACAAAGCTATAAAATACTAGGAAAACTTGACCTGACTAGAAGCACAACTGAGAGAACACAATTGGACTTCAAGTCTCAAGTCGATGAAGGGGGACCTTAGCGGACTGATATGATCAAATTGACAAACTTACTTCACTTAATGCAATTAATTCCTATGATGTGTTAGGATATTCCGACACATAGGAAATAGTTAAGTTCAACTTGGTCTAGTATAGAGTTAGGTAAAGTGTGTTTCTTTACCGTTGTACATTTTGTAACTTACAATTCGACGGTTCACTCTCTCCTCGGTATTACTGACACTTGATCCGTTGCTTGACACCCGATTGGTCCATGAGTTCTATTTAAAGCGCATGGAGGGTCATTGTTCAGGTAATCCGTCTATGAGAGAAATCTTATGTAAATTTTCATTCTTTGATTAATAAATTGCTTGAAGTGGCCACGTTGGCTCAGGCCGTGGATTGTTTCCCTCTTTGAGGGTTTTAACTTTTAACCACGTCAAAAATTCTGGTGTATTGATTTGAGATCTAGTTGTGAGCGGTGTCCTTTTGGTGTTCTTTCTGAGGAACTTACCTTGTAAATTCCTACATGGTATCAGAGAGAAAATAACAGTAAACTGCAGATAAACTTCGCATTTTCAAAAAGCGTGTTTATCACTAAAAATGCCAAAGTTAATTGGCCACATGCCCCAAATGAGTCAGAAGTAACGGGAACGACGAACATAAATGTGATGGGATAAAAATAGTTAGACATCACAAAGTAAATTAATAGCTACATACAAATATCAAGTTTGCGCATAAAACCAAGGAAGTTACCAAAATAACCCATTGTTGGTCTAGAGTTATGCCCATTGCAAATACAGAGCTCTTCAAAATCCTTATATCTCAAGTCCTACTATGTTAGATTTTGACCTCCTCAATTGCTTGAGAGGACAAGAATTCCAAGACGACTTCAAGATGATAAGGAGATGTGTTCAATTTTAGGATGAGGACACTATAGTGGAGCCGAGGGAAAAAGCTCGGTTTGATAAAAATACAACAATTTTGGAGGTTCAAATTTATAATATCAAATAGGCTAATATTGATGAACCCTCATGGGAAAAACATGACATGGCCCTTAAGAAATGGGGAATAGTTGGCAAGAAATGGCGCAAATAGTAAAACTACTATATAAAGCATTAATCAAGGGTTATTTGTGGGCACCATTGATTGCAAACTTCCAAGGAGACTTAAGGAAGAAGTCGCCAAGTTTATAATTAGTGAGTATCATGGTGGAGTGCTATGGCTAGAAATACCATTACCAATTAAGACAACATCCATTTATAAAGTCATCGACCTACCAAATGAGGGCGAAAAAATTCCAAAGACAATCGACTCCAATGGATGGCTCAAAGAATTCACAAGGGGGACTACATCAAAAAATACTAAAGGGATTAGTATTAGCCAAGTATTGGACCCTTGCATTAAATTGGCATGCATAATAGTTTCACTGTGTCTTAGTTCGACAGGTTGGCCACCAGATTTTAAGTTGAATATGCGGGAAGCCTTTCGACAAATAAGGCAAGCAATACAACTGAATGTATCACCTCATAGATGTGGTCTAGATAAACTTTCTAGAATGCTAGAAGTTAGGGAAGGAAATTCACTTTCCCTCGTTGCTAATTTGGGTTGATATGACACAAATATCTCTATTTGGAGAGAACACAATTACTAAACAATTAATTTTGTTAATGGGAAACATTTAAATGTTTTGCAAATGGTTTTTTGGGTACTCCCGAGTCACAATGCCCACAATAATTCTTCAGGAATTTGATACTCAACTTAGCGCTAGCATCAAACATATGGAGGCTGTCACAAAATATTCACCGAGCCATACGAGGCACATCCCATATTCAACTGGGTTTGGAGTCAACCAAGGTTTGGTAGATCCATTCATTTGATGTTCAACCACAAGAATTACTAATACCAACCTTCAACTTAATAATTTTTTGCAGAGTTAAGTCGACAAGCCAACACCATTTTTCCCATCCTAGAAGGTGTCTCGCAATTGCAAACGAAAGTCATGCTTCCATTCAAAGATTGTTAGTAAGAAGAAGAAAGGGAGGCAGAAAAATAATATCACCCATGGTATCCACCTTTGGTATTCACCCATGGTAAAAACATGTAACTCAAGGAGGAACCATAAACATTATAAATATTGGGCATCACCTTTCAAAAATAATATTCTTCTTAACGATGTAGCACTAAAAGGATATTTCTCCCAATTAATAAATAACTGGGTATTTTCATATTATCTTGTTCTCTCTTTTCTTGTCAGTGTTTTGTTGGGGATGCATTTATTTCATGCAAGCATTTATCGATGGTCTTGTGCCTAGTTTCATGGTTGTCATCTCTACGATCAATCCTCTCAAATCGTATCCCCCAAGATTTAGATCATTGGTATTAAAGTGGGTTTCTCTCAGATTCAATTCTCTTGTATTACTTTGGTAAGCTTTTCCAAGATTAATAACCTGATCATTCTTCAAATCATCCTAGGGAACAATTTAAATAAGGAAATCGAATATGAGACCTTGGTATTGCGGCTCTTATGATCACCATATTGCAGCTCTTATGATCACCATATTGCGGCTCATTGATGTCAATAGCAAGGCTCCCATGATTAACATATTGATGACACAAAAATACTTAGAATGATAGTTTTGAATGCAACATTGCCCTCTCGAGGGTTGGTGGAGACGATGGCTATAATGGAAATATATGAGACTTTTCCATCATGTTTATTGAGGTTGTTGATGATGATGATGAAGGCGCAGAGAATGGTGAGGGTAGCGCTAAGGGTGTGGTCGATGGTGGCGATGTCGATATCCTCCTTGTACTAGCCTTCACGAATAGACCTTCCCAAGAGTAGAACTTCTTTCAAGCACTGACTGTAGTATATATCTAGGAGTTGCTTCAACTCATGCATGACTTGGTCTTTGGCACAATTTTCGTTGAAGGGCAAGTGGGTGTCATCAAAGGTGTAGATACACAACCAACCCCTTTACACTCTGGTATAATGTTTAACCACTCGATTGGTCTCTTTTTCGAGCCTGCTTTGATCAGCAGGAGAGTTGACAATGCGACCTAGTCGGGGTTGAATTCGTCCATTCACTCAAGACTTTGAACATTGCATCTCCATGCGACTGCGATGTTGTGACTCTCGTATTGGTCTTTCCCAACATTAGTAATGTGAGAAGTGTATCCCTTCCAGTTGGACTCATGGCTACAGGCCTTCCAAGAGAGAGATTTGAGAGGAAAAGCTAGTGGCATATTGATGGCAGAGGTGGTGTGCATGAATCTGGATAGGTGGTATCTTGGCTTTGTTGGCCCCTTGTTAATCGAAGATTGTTAAAGAAACAAGGGTCAATGTATCTGCAGTTGATGGCGTAGTTGATGCCATATTTGGAGCAATAATCACCTATGAATGCATTGTAGGTTGCACAATAATAGTTACTATATGTGATAATGTTTCAAGGAAGATTAGGGTTAAGGGGGTCCTTTAGCCATTCCCACTAGCAGATTCCCTTTATTATTCTCTGTCTTGCAATGATGCTCACTCATGATCCCATACTGCCTCTCTCCT
Organism: Pinus taeda; assembly: GCA_000404065.3. Taxonomy (NCBI): domain Eukaryota; kingdom Viridiplantae; phylum Streptophyta; class Pinopsida; order Pinales; family Pinaceae; genus Pinus; species Pinus taeda. The sequence goes on from APFE031111034.1 coordinate 53,206, forward strand.
TATGATACGAATGAGTTTTGATCACATATTGTGAGGTGGTGCAATGAAGAATATTGACTTTAAAGAAGTAAAGTGAGTTGATCATATTCTCATGATCTTGCGACACATGTTTCCATTAGTTCATCTAGTATCGCCATTTCCTAAAGGCTTTGTATAACCTTTCTCAAATACAATTGAAGCGTCGTATGGGAAAGCACAAAATGGACATATTGCTCTCATAATTGACCAAGGAGAAAAAAAAGATTAAAAATGTAGAGAAAGAAGCAAAGTGTTCGACAAAATGCTTGAACAAAAATTACTTATTGGATAACTATTCTCGTTGGATATGTTCGTAAGGGTCAGGCAGATCATGCCTAGAATGGAAAAGAAAACTTCAATCTCATAGAGCACAATGATGGGTGTGTAAAGGATATGTTCAAAATATTTTACGAAATGCTCATCAAAATGTTATTTCATGGAACTCCAGGATCACAAGTTATGCATTGAGGGATCCAATGTGGTTTCATTTCTTTGTTAGAATTTCTCGCATCATGCTTTAGTCTCTTACTACTTTTGTTTTTGGTGGGAGTGCCTTGTCGAATTTTGCTTAAGTTTCAGTGTCTTCATATAATACAACATCTACTACTCAACACTACAGAGATCACAAGTTACATGGTGTATTAAATGCTTTGCTACCCATCATAATCACTCTAGAGACGAGTTCAACAAACATTCCAACAAGAATTCCAATGGCTATTTCAAGTCCCTATGGACATCGCAACATGCTCTACCCATGTCACCTTAGCATACCCACAGTGGAACTATCTTGAAATCCATTTGTTAGGCCATACACTGTTAGTATCACTATTGGCCAAGTAGCATTACCAGGGGATTCTATCCTCAACCCTTTGTTCACCACGATTATGGATTAACCACACAAAACCATTGTCTTCATTGGCAGTTGATATATTATAATCACCATGGTTACATGTCATTGTTGTGTCACTCAATAACCCCCAATATGATTATATAAGTTAACTTAGCCAATAATGGGGACCCTTTTTAATTTTTAATTTAGAGTCTTTTAGCAATTAAATAAGTCAAAATATTCCTAAAAAACCAAAAATGATGTTATACTAACCTAAGTCTCAAGTCTAGTGGCATTAAAATGACTTAAGAAAAAAAGTTTTGTAGACCTTTCGCATATTACATATCGTTAATCGTAATAGGTCAAAACATCCTACCAAGGAAAAGTGGTGATGCAACTTGTCTTTTATAACCTTAATAAAGAAAAACCCTTCGTGCATGCAAATGTTAGACCCGACGCCGTCGACAAACCACGTCATCATCACAATACTAATATTGCAAGAGGAATATCGATGTTCCTTGTTGTTAAAACAATCCTGACCTTTCGATAAAGCTCTTCTCTGATATCGCAAAATATGCCATCGTAGTTTCCTAGTCGTGATAATAATATCGCATCGCAAAATTCAAATTGAGTCTTTCCTTAAGAACCTTTGATGCGATAAACCTCGCCATAAGCCTTTCGCCTCATATTTTGATGATTGTTCAATCACATATCGGCAAAGGGTTAATCTCGCAGATTGAAAGATATGCATCACAAAGAAACTTGTGATGCGAAAAACACGATGAAGCACTAACATGTATAGAAGACCATGTGAACGCATGTTTTTCATTTATGATCAGTGATAACGGTAATTATGATACACGATAATATAAATGATTTGATTGTTATTCTTGGTCTTCTTAGATGCTCCTCATTCTCTGTGTTCTCTCTTCCACAGGCTAGTCTCGATAAGCAGAACCCAGGCGAAATGTTGAGAGCTACTAAGAAGACCAAGAAACTTGTGGTGCCACCAAAACCAGCTCCTCCTACTCCAGAAGTAAACCTAGATGCCCCCGCTATTCTCCGATACCACGTGCACTACAGATTTAGGAAGTTATTCCTGGGAAGCCATGTACAACCTATTTGAAGAGAAAGAACCTAGAGTGGTTACAAGAGAAGTCACGGTGGATGACTCAACATTAACTTTTGAAACTACTTGGGAAGACGTTGCTAATTCTCACCTCCATCGAATTGCTATTCGACCCAATATTCTACCCACATTGATTTGGTCAAATGGGTAATTGACGAGGCGGGCATTGTAGATAGGACCTTCCTAACCTTGAGGAAATGGACACTAATTGGGTCATTGAGAGCTGAGGACTTGAGAAAGATGTAACATCTACCAGAGTCACAAAAGAAATATAATGCGCAGTTTCTTCAGAAGTTCGTAGCGGAAAACATACGTCAATCATAGCCAATAAGGCATTAGAGGCACACTCCGAGAAAACACAAGCATGAAGACAAGGGTATGTATTATATAGCTTCACTTTGTGGTCTTCATTGCCCAACTATTGTTGTGTTATGTAGAATGTGTGGATATCTCAATACACAGAAATTTACGGTTGAATGGGTTCCCCTAATTGACGCTGCCTTGGATGCTTATGTTATGTATTGGGCCACTATCTTATCAAATAATTTAGCTTCCCAGATCCTAGCTTATAGAAGCAAGCACAATATTTCCAATAGGACTGTGCCCCTTTTTTATATGAGTGTGCATACATCATGGATGGAGTTTGTTTTAGTTTTGATTTTGCATCCATGGGATGGAAATGGACCCTAGAAGACCCTACCCCTATCCACATAATATCCTCTGGGAGTCCAATTTCCAACCCCATTTTTACAAAATGTGTCATGGAGTAATGTTGCCTTTATGCCAAGATATTTTTTATGAAAAACCCCCTAGATTTTCCAAAGAAGCTCGCAATAACCTTACAACTATAGGTAAATGGTTTGGTGAGGAATCTTTCATCTATGTTAGGATTTTTGGCAGCCTAGTTGCTCCACATGTTCTCACCTTTTATGTACCTGACAAGCTTTTAGCTCAAGAGGTTTCCTATCAAATTGTGGGCAATGGCCTAGCTAAATCCCTTAAGGAAGCCAAGAAGTCCATTGGCCATCATTCCCTGTCCGTCGTGGAGCATATACTTTGGAAAATTTCAGACACACGTAGTTTGAGATTGAACACATACTATGCTTAAAATTTTCCACTATCCCACCTCGACAATATGACCCAAGCAAAGTGGATCAAAATTTCACCGCTCATGTCAAAGTCAAACAGTTCCAACATCAACTTGATGTTTTTGATGACTTATTTGAAACCTCTCGAGACTATGAACAAGTGGAAAAGTTAGCCGAGGCTCGCCTAAATCCAGAGGAATTAAATATATTCAAGGAATACAGAAGCAAAAAGTTGGGGAACCTCCCTCTTGATGTATTAAATATTTCGCAAGCAGCCATACAATAGGAACGAGTTTCGACTCAATTTTCAAAGGATTCTAATGCCAATCATGAAAACAAGGAAAGCACACCATAAGCGCAACACACTGTTGAATCATAGTTTGCAAGCGATTTGGATAAAGTCTGGAAACAATTTGACCAAATGATCAAATAGAGGATTGCGAGAGGCACAATCTTCAACTCCAAAAGAAACACTTAATACACTTGATATCACTAAGAGGATCCGCTCAAGGAAGCTAAGAATTCCATTTGGCCATCATTCCTAGTTCGCTGTGGAGTATATACTTGAAAATTTTCAGGGACACATCACATGAGATTGAACACATACTATGCTTAAACTTTCCCATTATCCAACCTTGACAATATGACCCAAGCAAAGTGGATCAAAATTTCACTGCTCAAGTCAAAGTAAGAAAATTCCAACATGAACTTGATGTGTTTTTGATGACTTTTTTGAAACCTCTCGAGACTATAAACAAGTGGAAAAGTTAGCTGAGGCTCTCCTAACTCTATAGGAATTAAATAAATTCAAGGAATATAGAAGAAAAGGGTTGGAGAACCTCCCTCTCGATGTATTAAAGATTTCGCAACCAGCCATACAGGAACAGGTTTCGACCCAATTTTCAAAGGATTATGAGGTTGATCAGGAAAAAGAGGAAAGCACAACATCAACACAACATACTGGTGAATCACAGTTTGTCAATGATATGGATAATCTCTAGAAACATTTTGACTAAATTGTCAATACACGATCATGGGAGGCACAATTTTCAACTCCAAAAGAAACACTTAATACTCCTGAGATCACTAAGAAGATCTCGCTCACTATTGGGTCTTCAGACAACGCTGTGAACAATGATGACTTGGAAGTCAACCCGGTTCATCGTACGTCTGAAGTTGTTCTTATAAATGAAGAAATACATTCCCTTGATGTATTTTACAGTCCGAAACATAGGGCTGTTATGAGCAGACAGAGCAAGAGAGAGAGTTGAGCAATCCAAGGCACTAGTTGCTGGAGATATACCACTAAATGTTTTAACTTTTTTGGAAAGATCCATGAACAAACCCTTCTGATGATCTAATCAAGCTATCATAGTTCGCGGCAGCATATGCTACAACCACTATTGATAAGGCCTCAGAAGTACAACAATTGATCAAAGAAAAGGATGACAAGATCCTACAGTTGGAACATGCATTACTAAATGCAAAACAAAGTATTGATGAAGGATGGCAGGAAAAGTTAACCTAATTACAGAAAAGCATTGACGATATGAAGCTTTAGTATTAAGCTGACATCAAAAGCAAAAATGATTAGTTACAATAACTCCTACTTAGGATTGATCAATTGAAAGATAATCCTAAACTTGAAGAATTCAAAAAAGAAGTAGGAGAACTCAATACTCTCCTTGCTCAACAATAGGTGGTTTTTTGCAAGAAATTAGCAACAATCAATAATCTATGTCAAACAAGAGATTCACTGATGAATCAGTTGCCTGATCTCAGGACATACTTTGACGACATTGAAGATAAAATCTCTGATTATATTACATAGCGGGACAATGCAGATGGAAGAACAATGAATCCTCCAAGGATTGGGGATTCAGAAAAAGAAATCCTTTTTAGGGATTGGGATATGAAACTAAAGCACATTAAAGGAGCCATTTTTAGTGCAAGGGACATCGCAAGAAACCTTATTGAAACCATCCACGAGAATACTTTTGGTGCTAATCTAATTCGAGAATGAAAAGTTGATGGTTTGCTCCATGTCAAGACATTGATGAAATATTGGCAGGATTGGTCCAAGACAAAGGAAGATAACATTAAAAAGTTATTGAAGTTAAATCTTCAACATTATTGGCAATACTTGGTCAAACCACATAGCCAATGGTTGATGTTACTGTGCCTAGCCAATACCACTTCTCATATGCTCCCAACGCTCTCCAATGTTGTGTATGTGAGACACATGCGTCTAAAGCCAACTAATCCTCCTGAATTGAAGCCCATGGTGGATATCTATCAACTAAGGCAACAAATGGTAGGGAAACAAGCTTCTCATTCCTGATGAATTGTTGAAACATACTCTATTTTGGTCCTTTTGATTTTATTTTAAGGATGGTTTGTTTAAACCTCCTAAACATTTCATGTGCTATTATTACAATTTGATTTCTGAGTTATAAATACCCTTTCATGTCTTTTAGAAAAGGGTTCTAAATTTTTGTAAAGAAGACTTGAGAAAGTTGCACTATTGTACTTTTTTCAATCATCTTAATAGAAAGGATGAATCGAGATTGTTATTCTCATGAGCAGAGCACTGATATATCGGGTACTTCTATCCTTATGTTATTGTTGTGCTTATATCTGATTAATAGTCATATTTTCTAAACTGTTTTGTTATATACGAGCTTTGAATGCAGTTAAACACTTATTCACTATTGAAATTGTGAACTTGTTATCTTTGAAATTGCAAACTTGTTATCCCATTATCCCCAGTCAGAGCCACTATTCCAAACAGAAAAGGAACGGTTATCTCGACCAGGTGGTTGTCCCTGATGTTGAGGCAACGACATTTCGAACCTTCACACAATCTTTTCTCACTTTTCTCATGCTTAGTTTCATGGAAGGCATCTCAACATCCAAGCCTCTTGGATTTTAGCCCCCAAGATTACAATCATCTTACAAAATTGAAAACTCTAATTGATGTCATCCCTTCTCCAAGCGAGAAGGTTGATATGGAAGCTATAAAACTTCAAGGTTTCATTGTAAAAAAAAATATCAATCGTGAGGATGTAGCCTCATCCTGTTTGATATGGTTAAAATATTTTTTGGATGGCACATGTTGCTTGAATAACCAAATCTTGGTTGATACTTTAGTACTAGGTGAACCTCACTAAGCCTTTTTCTTGATATGTTACATTTATCAAACGACCAAAGTTTCTTAGTATATAATATTGAAATCTTAATAATTTTAATGGCCATATATATGCTTATTTAAAATATTTGTACTTGTGATTAGATGTATACGTGTATAAACATATATCTTTTACATCTCTATGTTTGATTATAAAGACCTACTTGTATTCAAATATCTCTTTTGTAATGGGAAATTTTACTTTTTCTAAAATTGCGCTATACCTTGTGACATTTTCAAGAGATTGTTGCTCTATAATTAATCACACCTAATTGTTGGGAACCACAAATTACTGGTGGGGGAGGGTAGGTGAATCAATAAGTACATTATTTTACACCTAATTAGCTAATAATTCAATCATTTACAATTTATACACAATAAAATAACATTCATATCATATTCGTACACAATGTTTTAATGTGGAAACCCTCCTTGGAGAAAAACTACCAAAACTTGTTTTATTATGATGTAAATCAAAAGTATCGTCTTTGATTACATCAATTTTTTTGTGAGCACCCACTGACAGGAGGCCCCAACCCCCTCAGAGCAACAAGTACCGACTTGCTCTAGGCACCAACTTGATTCTGCTACTCAGATCTACACTTTCATAGAATTTTCAAACTCATACCTCTGGCATTGTTATTTAATTTCATTTCAAATCAATACTACTACTCTCACATAGCCACCTCTGCTTTTGCAGCACACATAAGCCTTACAAGGCTCTTTTTCCTTCTGTAGGCACACTCATACCCGATCTATAGCACCACACTTTTGCAACACACTCCCTATCAGACTCGATTGCTCTTAGTTGCGCTCTCTCGACTCAACATAATCACTTTAATGACTTTGGTTGTCTCTCTCTCTGACACACACTTTGTTGCCACTCTATGTCTTTATTCAAAATTACACTACTTGAGAACATGTGCTTCATTTAATTCTTCTTCAGCTCAAGGTGGTACTTCAATTCATTCTTGCCGTAGTTTGTTGTTATTCCCCTCTGACATTGTGTTCCTTAACATCAGAATGTTAAGTAGCTTATTTAATCGTCACGAGCCACACTTTATTTATAGCTTATTTATTCTCAGTTACAATTGTGCTAGCTCACATTTTCAATCTTACGTTGCATTCTCTATGAGTGGTTATCCATCACTTCTCATTAATAATCGAATCCAACGATCATGCAATTTGCTACAATTCAGCTATTAAAACTAATCCTTTAGTTACAATTCAACTATTGAAAGTAATCCTTTAGTTTTTTATACTTGACTTTGGCAAGAAATTCTAACTATCAAAACTTTGGAGGCTTCAACACCTTCTTCATGTTACCGCAACCATGATTGGGGTTTGTGCGTTCATGTCTGTGTCTGGCCCCTGTTGTTGATGTGCTCGAGTGAATTACCCAAATGTCGAATTGTCGGACCAACTCTTGTTTTGGGCCCTAACATAGGAAATCACCCACAAACACAACCTGCTGACACAACCCCTAATGCTATGCCACATAATCTTCTAACCAATGTTTAAAAAAATCGCTGAATCGAATCCGAAACGGTCGAGTTGATTCGAGTCGTTGGGATTTTTTGTGAGCAGGTAGAAAAAACAGAATGGGAGGCCGAGTCATGACTGACTCGGTCGAGTTATTGCATGACTTGGCCGAGTTATTGCATGACTCAGCAGAGTCAGTCATGACTCGGTCAACCCGACCGGTTTTGGAATAACTTAGCCGAGTCAATGAATGCGGCCTGTAACCCCAAAAAAAATGCGATTTTTCATATTTTTAATTTTTTTTTTAACTTTTAGCTCACTGCTGGGGACTCCAAGGTGTCTTCTAAATTAGTTAAAAGCTATTTGGGGTCCATTCCCCTCTCCTAGTATTGATATGCTATTCAAATTTCATGGTAATGTTAAATTCTTAAAGTAAAAGTGATATTCTCCTTAATCTTAAATTTCATCCTTTTGCTGAAATTTTTAACATTACCATGAAATGACTCGGGATGTTTGAGAGTGGTTTCGGTCTCATTGGATTTCATATGGAGAAAGTAGAATTTTAGATTTCATTCAAAATCCAGCAGACTTATCAGTTTTTCAGGATTTCAAGATTGGAGGAATCAATGTTTCCATTGAATTTTGTCATGTATTAGGGTATGGAACTTGTATTTAATCAAGAGCACCAATGCCTCTATGTACCTTTATGTTAGTGACATTGGTTGTCAAACTCCTCTGGGATTCGCTCCCAAACCAGGAGCTTCTGAAAATGTTGCTCCCGCTCCCATTTTCACTCTCGTTCCCCACTTTCACTCCCCCTCCTAAGTAACACTGAGCCAGATGATGTTGGAAACTCTAGCAATAGCTAGTAGTACTGGTCACAGAGTTTTGTTGTAGAGGCCATTTATAGCCTCCTTGGTTATGTGTTTTTCTTTTTATCTCTATATCATCATCGTGTATGTATTGGACAGTGCACTGGGTGCCATTTTGATATAATGGATATGTTCATGAGCCTACTTTGATCATATGTTGTCTTCTATCTATATTCTAATGCTGTGTGTTTGGAAACATGAATGAAAATCTTTAAAATTATGTCTTTTTATAAAAAATAAATATTTAGTGTATTTTTTACAACGACCGAGTCATTGAAATCGAGCCGGCCGAGTCGACACTGAGTCAGAGTCAGAGTTAGAGTCGACCCTCGGCCGAGTTGGAGTTTTAAAACATTGCTTCTAACAACCCTTCTCACGTCATGATATGTCATCATGCCACATGCCAACGTTTGAATGATTCCACATGTAACATGGATTTGGCCCATTTGATCATTCGAAAACTCCATATCTGCTTGCCACATGTCATTTGCACAAGGTGCCACATCATCACATCAGTGCATTCACTGCCACTTGTATGCCATATCAGTGGTTATGTCATCCTACCATGTCATTATGCTATGTCGGGAGGAAACACCGAGTTCAAGTGTTTTTCATAATTTTTCATTTATAAAACTCTTCAAGGCTAAATGCCAAACTATAGTGGAACCTTATTGAAAAATATAACTCTACTCATAGGTCTGGGTTTGGGACCTTTCTTTGCATTCACCCTTAAATAGCTGAAGCAACCTGGATATTAGTCTTGATTAGCTTGGGCTCCACCTTCTTTCCAACACATTACATGCTTGGTCTCTCAACCTTCTTGATCTGCCTAAAATCCTGGTTTGGGGTTCAACTTGTTTTGCTACATGCCTCCGCTTGGTTCTCAAAAGATCTGAACCTTTGGATTTCTGCTACTACACTGATAACCAAACTTTAAACTGTAATATTTCTTCAACCCTTGGGAGATTTTGTAAGTGCCATATATCATTGGAAAGATCTTCCAAAGAACTATACGTCTATGCACTTTGTTGGGGCACCTTACCTGGTTTTCTGCTCATAAAATGCTTTACAATGATTTATTGCCACTCTTTAAAGAATTGTTCAAGAAAGCAATAACAAAAACCTATGAGGGTTCTTCAACAATTCCCTCAATAGCCAATAGTCATAGTTTTAAGGGTCATCACTTATCTTTCTATAATGATGGTTCTCAAGTAAATAACATACATACAAGCAAACATAGTCATAAGCATAATGTTCAAGGATTCATCGCATTTCCTTTACTATGATGGTTCTCGACTAAAGGGTATACACACCAACTTCATACTACCCTTGAAATCAATGATTGCACAACAATCTCAAATACCACTCACCAATGTTAATCAATGACCACACTTTGTTCAACATTCCTCCCCCTCGGATTTGATGGTAGTTGTGCCAAACATTTCTAACGCATTGATGGTAGCAACATGCAACATGCAGCGACACTCCTACACCAATTAGGCTCACTTGTGTGACATCCCCTGGTTAATACTCATCTCTTTGAATTTTCTTGAATTTATATTCAACAACTTTATGACCAAAGTTATGTCAAGTATGGTAGTTACCGTCATTGTTGCCAAAATTACGGATTTTTCCCTGAAACGATTAAATCGATGATTTTTTTAATTATTTATTTATTTTCTTGTATTTTTTTAATTTTGCCGATTTTTATTGATTTTATCATGATTTTTTTATTATTATTTCAAATGCTTGTCGTTTTAATCCCGATCATGATTTTCGCAACATTGGTTACCATGATATAACTTTGAGTACTTGAAATAATGCATCTGTTGAGTTTGGGTAGATTTATTAAAATTCTGTTGGCTGACTTGTTGTTCGACAGATTTGTGTTGAGGTGCATTTGTGGTATTGATTAGGTTGACATCTCTTCTATTTTCCTCTCGCTTTGTCACCATTTCGTCCTTACCAACTTTTCCTTTATGTGCTTTCGCATAGTTGTGATGCTCTTTGTTTACTAGGGACCTAGTGCTTTATTCTCCTTTTGAGGATTGTTAAGACTTGTTATATCCTAGACCAACCTTATTTTCTAATGGTGTTTGACAATTGAGAAGATCATCCAGTGCTTATGAACCTTTAGCAAATCTAAAGTTCAGATCTATCTTGGCCTTGGTTTTCACAAAATTTGTTCTTAGCGATACAACTTCTGCCTCCAAATCTTGGTAGCTCCTTTCCCATTTAGCTACCTAATTCATAATGAGGTCTTCTTTTCTCTTGGCTTCCTCAAGTTGAGTTTTTAGAGATACTATATCTCCATTATATTTGTCTGAGCTTATCGTTCCTTGCCTCTTTAACAAAGCAACTTCAAAGCCTTATTTTCATTTTCTAGTTTATCATGACTCCTTGATTTTCTTTCAATTGTTACACTAGAACATCTTTGAGTTTAATAACTTATTCCATTTTAACTTTTTAAAGGTTATAATCCCATTATCAAAATTATACATACCTTCATCAGCTCTTAGAAGCTATTCTTTCAATGTAGTTTATTCTTCTTTTTGGTTTTCTTTAGTTCCTATAGTGCACAAGCCAGTACATCTTCAAGGTCCATGACAAGGAATATGTTGTGATAATTTTGTTGACCTCGAAAACATAATTCCTACTTGTCTTTGGTGTGCTCATCAATTCTAGAATGAATCTCTTCCTATTAGTTAGGAGTCTATTGAGGTATAGTTGGTTGAAATATTCTCTCCAACTAGTTAGCTTCCTATATTGGTGTGTGGTTGAGATATTCACTCAATTAAGAGATTGTATGTCCAAGATAGACTAGCTATCTTGAGACATAGCCTCGTGTAGGTATATTGTATCGTTATCTTCATGTGAAGATAATTTTGGTATCAAAATTAAATTTGGTATCAGAGCTCGTATTGGTTTGGCCTCGGCCCCTAATGGGCCGAACGAGATAAGAGAGTATTTGTATTTGTTTTGAGAGTATTGTATTTATGTTTGCAACATGTGTTTGTTTTTTTTGGTTTGTCCATTGCCTAATATAGTTGTAACTGTACGTGAGAAGGGATTTTCCTGAGCATGTTCAATTTATAACAAATACTAAACAAACACTACTTAACACCTTGCAAAGTAAGTGTATCTGCATGTTGGAGCTGTGTCACATTCGCTACCAGATTTATACACCATTTGTTGAGTTGCCAATGATTTTCTTCGACCGTAGAGGCGATGGAGGGTAAAGTAAAAAAAATAAACCATAGTGTTTGGATAGATTTGAAAGGACATCTGAACATTGAAGCATTTTGTTGTCATTGTAGCAATAGTTCACCTAGATAATCGTTGAGGGGAATATTCTGTGTTTGAGTTTCGAGTTGAGCCCAAGGTCGTGTATGGTGCGGTAAGCGATGGTATTGTTGTTGTTGTGTGGGGTATCAAAGTGAAATTGTTGTTGTTGTATATGTGTACGAGGGTGCGCTGCTTGGTGTATCTATGTGGAATTGAGAAAATTCAACGTTGTGACGGAATCTGATGAAAATTGCAAAGAAATTGCATGTATTTTCGATACCTTTGATCAGATTCGATCTTCTCGTGTCTGTTCATGAGCGCTTTGGATCATTGTAGAGTATTGTATTTCTTTGTCTGAAGTAGAAAATTGTTTATCAACCATTAATCAATGCCTCAGAGAATCTTCATTTTACATAGAGGCAGAGGATGCCAAGGGTTTGGCGATGAGTGGAGTTTGGAGCTGGAGACTACGATCAGATCAATATTGCAATAGTGTGATATTGGCCTGCGAGTTGGGCATATATTCTACTTGTGATATGGAGGACTGACATGGAGACATCGACATAGATTGCATGTGTGTTGAGCTATGAATGTGGAGACTTGTTGGGCGTCCCTTTAATAGTTGTAGTCGAAGACGACCGATTTTGAGTGAAAAGGAGTACAAATTAACATTTCGAGGAGACCCAATTATGAGTTTTGTTGAGTGGTCCAACTTGAAGTGTATCGCTGTTGGGAGAGGCTACGAAGTTTTGAAAATGCTGATCGAGATCTGTAAAACATGCAATTAAACATGTGCAAAGATAGATACTATATGTGTTTGGGATGTATTGTTGTTTCATTTGTAGTAGGGTCTTTGTCAATTAATTAATATACAAGCTGGAACTGCACAAATCACATATTTGTGTTATGAGTTCTGTCGTGGCGTCTTTTATTTCCATAGAAGCAATCTACTCATGAGGACGGTTTCTCAGGCTTTGAATTGGCAATTAAGGAATCGAAGAATACAAACACAAAGCATTATAAGATTTTTGTTGTTGAAAAGAGTAAGAAGAGATGGAAGATGAAAACGTGTTTGTTGTTCATGTATTTAAAGTTTATTTTTATGTCTTAGAATCATGAATTAAATTAATGAGCCTTGTTGAGCCTAGCTAACACAATGTAGTTTAAGCTATTTTGTTAGAATTTGTGACTCTAACAAATGATGGGTTAAGCGTGGAGCTCGAAGATTTTGTTAACAAAGACAAAGATGTGATAAATATGAAAAGATGAAGTAGCGATTAAAGGATGATGGACAACCAAGTGAAATTTTGTGTGAGTTTGTGGAATAGACTCGTGTTTAAAGTCTATTTTCTGTCACATACATGTTATTAGTAAGTAATTTTATGGTGTTTTGTAGTGGTCCTTCAAAGGTTTGTAATAGTATGTACCTGGTAACTCCATGATCCAGGTGGATATTGATGGCCATATGCCTATTCCACCTAGACCCTTTAGTCAGAGTCATTTGTTTTCTTGTTCATTTTAGCGTTTACTATTTTTAGAAGTTTTGCGGCTCCTGAACTTTCGGAGAAGTTTTGACCCCTAAGCGGAATTTTTTGTGGTACGCGACAAGCTCGTAGATGTAGGCAGGGGCCTATGGAAAAACTTGTAGTACTCAGCGAGACCTTTCCAACAAGGTATTGTATGCACCAAACATAGATAATATGATCAAGTTACAACCCCGCAAATTTAGTTGCCTAACTAACTCAAACGGGGCCCACAAACTCTTGGTGTTACCACTCATGGGTTAGGCTTTTCTCATGTTTTCCAATAATAAATAGGCATTTAAGCCTCATTGTAACTTAGTTCAGAGGCATGTAACTGCCACATCTCTTCTCGGAGATAAGCTACCATCTCTTGAGCTATCTTATTTCCATTATGTTTATGAGCATAGTTCAATATTTTTTTATTAATGAAATGAAGTGTTTTTGTGTTGCATCTGTATGTGTTTATGATTATATCTATAAGTTGTTGCATCCCTGTTTAAGTTCGAACCAGTGGTATTAGAGTGGTCTGCTATTTTTTTTGTTTTTCTTTGCATTGTCCCAATGAGGTCACAGTATAAGGAGTTAGGGCTTGATCTGGTTGAACCATTGCAGGATCAGCCTCACAAAACCCAACGACCTCCCATGGTTGAAGAAAAGAAAATAGGTGATCCTTTCAAAATGTTGCTCGAGTAAGCCCTCGAATGATAGAGGGATGCGATGATGGATAACGTTGCCCAAATCCTACAATGGCTACCCACAGGGGATGCATTTTCATTCAACAACCACTCTTGAGGTACCCACTCCTTTTAAGGTACAAGTTAACTTCAATATTCCCATATTCGAAGCCCTGATAAATGTAGATGCCAAAGATAAATGGTTAAATCTATTCGAAGGATATTTTTTAGTTCATGATTTTTCCAATCGAGAAAATATTAGTTTTGCACATCTCAGAGCCGCCCCACACTTCAAGGACTGGTGGGAAACCTACTATGAACAAAAGGACAAGAGTGAATCCTTGCTATTTTCAACTGCACCCACTTGAATTCTTTCTGAGACACCATTAAGGAACAATATTACCTTGTCGGGAGCTATGAAGACAGATACATAAAGTGGACCACACTATAGTAGGGAAGGGACCAAAATGTGCTAGAGTTCACAAATATTTTCGATACCCTTTGCACGAAGTTGTGCATCAATATTGAGCGACATTTGGTGCTCAAGTACCACGACTGTCTACACAAGTTCATTCAGGGAAAGATGGAGTTCCTGGACATTTTCTCGCTCAACACAACGTATTGGTACCCGTCAAGATTGAGCAAAAGTTTAAAGAGAAAAAGCGAGACTTTGTATTTGCAAATCCAAAGTAAGGAAAAGGCGCCCCCAAAGCGCATAACAAAGGACCAAGCCAAGGCGGGGCTACCTAGGACAACCTCACAAAGCCGCAAGCAAAGAACAACACCACAATACAAGTGAGTACCTGGCCAAGCAGTCACTCGATGCAGGTTCTGAATCTGAATCAGAACTCGATAAGGGAATTGACAAAGGGAAGCATATCATTCATGTAGAGTCGGGAACTGACAAAGGGAAGCAAATCATTAATGCGGAGCCCAACGCCACCGTGGCCATCACCAATATCCAGAAGATTGAGCCTGAAGATCCAAAGGAGGGGGAACACCTCTTCCACTCATAGATGTGGGTGAAGGGTTCTTTGCTGAAGTTCATTGTCGACAATGGGAGCCAAAAGAACTTCATTTTAGCAGAGGATGTGAAGAGGTTGGGCCTACAACACTACACCACATCCACAGCCATACACCATCTGGTGGCTTCACCAAGGACGAGATCTTTTCGTCAGCCAACATTGCCACCTTCCCTACAGTATCAAGCCCTTCACAAATGAGGTACTGTACGACGTTGCTCTTCTTAAAGTTTGTGATATATTGTTAGGATAAACATACTTGTGGAAGCGACATGCTGTATATGTGTCTAGACTTGTCTATGTGATTATTACTTTGGCTAATAAGTTGTACAGGATACCGGAGGTAGCATCGCCTACCGCCATCTCTTTGATCACTGTAAAGCAATGCAGTAATATCTTTTCCCAGACCAGGAAATGTGTTTTCCTTAGGATACGCCCCCAGGTCAAGAAGAAGGTTGTGGCCACGGCTTCCAGGAAGGGCTCCTCTACACAACAACAACATATCGATAAGGTCGTGGAGGAGTATAGGGATATTTTCTCCTTACCCATAGGGGTACCTTTGCAATGTCAGGTCAAGCACTCCATCGATCTTACCCCCATTGCGCCACTGTCCAATGGGTCGGTAGCCGATCTATCGACGCTCTATTCTAGAGAACGATGAGATCAAGAGGCATATTCAAATACTATTGCAGAATGGGCACATTAGGCCATGCTCATCATCTTGTGGGAGCCAGATTGTACTAGTACAGAAGAAAGATGGGACTTGGAGGCTCTGTATTGATTATCAGGCATTGAAGGAGATCATTGTCTGAAATAGGTACCCAATCTGGTGAATTGATGACCTTTTGGACTAGCTCAAATATTTCAATAGTATTGGCCATGAAGTGAGGCTATCATGGTCATCCACATGGCACACCGACCTCTACAGTTCATACAGACACAAGGAAAGTTGCAGAACGATCACCATTAGAAATGGTCCACCTATTTGCAACAGAGTCATTTGAACATTAAGTATAAAAAGGGCAGCACCAATAACGTTGCTGATTTCCGCAGCGGACAACCAGTCATGGCGCTGATCACTATGCTCGACTCCTGTGGGCACGAGACATTCAGGTGGTTACATCTTTACAAGAGCGATCTAGAATTCGGTAGCATAGACCAGACACTCCTTGAAGGGAAGCAAGTTCCAAATTTTCACCTTCAGGATGCATTGTTATGCCCCCGGGACATATTTGTGTTTCTTCAAGTTAGCGTGCCAAGATGATTTGGGAGACGCACTACAATTGGGTAGCTGGAAATTTCGGAGTAGAGAAAACAATGGCAGTATTGCAAAAGTACTTCATCAGGATGTTGGGAAGTACATTAGATCCTGCGCCACTTGCGTCATTGTCAAACCAACCATCAAGAAGCAAGGCCTGTATACTCCTCTACCTACTCATGGTCGACCTTGCGAATATGCCTCTATGGATTACATGTCGGGCCTTCCTTCTACTAAGCACAACAATGATTGTGTTTTTGTGGTCGTCGACAGATTCTCTAAGATGACCATCATGGTGGCCTGCAAGAAGAGTATCACAACAGAGGCCACTGCTAAGCTTTTTTTTGAGCGAGTGTGGGTACACTTTGGGATCCCACAGTCCATTGGCTTAGATCGGGACAACAGATTCCTGAGTGCATTTTGGTCAAGTCTCTCGTTGATGTTGGATACACAAATTATTAAGTCCACGACTTTCCATCCCCAAACTGATGGCCAAACAGTGGTTGTCAACAAGATTATTGTACACTTGCTGCGCATGTACAACTCCAAGCATCCACGCACGTGGGTGAAATTCTCTTCTATGCCCAACACAGATACAACAAAACTCTCCACATCTCAACAGGCCACAACCCCTTTCAAGTAGGGCTGGTATTTCAACCATTATGCCCCATTGATGCGGCCATACCATTTGCAACCATTCAGATAGATTCAACTCACGTTCAGTTCGAATCTGAAAGGGCTAACAATTTCATTGAATGTGTTGAACACATCTGCTAACAGGTCCATGATATATTGAACAGAGCTAATGCTAAGTACAAGCAGCTCCATGATCATCATTGGTGTTGCACAAGTACTGGGTGGGCGATAATGTTTGGCTACATTTGGAGAAGTGCTTTGTTGGACCCCACCGCAAGATTCACTCGCTCCGATATGGGCCATACACTATCACTAAGGTCCTCGGTGACAATGCCTTCGAGCTTAGCATCCCATCATTACTTCGTTTGCACCCAATGTTCAATGTAGATCGCCTTTGGCTATACTTTCCACCATTGTTGGACACATCTAACATTGCAGAATAACTCACATCAACAGAGTTCAATCCGGACTGCATGGAACAAGAAACAACTGATCAGATCATGGACACACACAAATCAAGAACACTCGGCAATAGAGGATACAGTTATATCGAGTTGTGAAAGCATGCTAATTCCTTCACTAGGGCAAGTGGTTCATCAGAAACTTCCTCACCTCATGGAGGCTCTGCATGCAACGGGGACCATGGCTTCCTAAGGGCGGAGGAATGATCCAGGTGGATATTGGTGGCCACCCGCCTATTCCACCTAGACCTCCCATTTAGTTTCATCTGTTTTCTTGTTCATTTCAAAGTTTACTATTTTTAGCAGCTTTTTGGGTTCTCAACTTTTAGAGCAGTTTTGACCCCCTAGCAACGTTTAATTGGAGTCCACAACAGAGCAGTAGCCGTAGGCAGAGGCTTGTAGTGAAACCTGTAGTAGTCGGCGAGGCCTTTCCAACGAGGTATCTTATGCGCCAAACAGAGATAATATGACCAAGTTACAACCCATGGAAGTTGGCTGCCCAACTAGCCCCAATGGGGCCCATAAACTCTTAGTGTTACATCTCATTGGGCTAGGGTTTTGGTTGTTTAAGATTTTCTCATGTTTTCCAATTATAAATAGGCCCTTGAGGCTCATTCTAACCCAATTTAGAGGAATGTAGCCGCCACATCTCTTCTCGGAGTTGAGCTACTATCGCCAGAGCTATCTTATTCTCATTATGTTTGTAAGCATAGTTCAATATTTTTCTATTAATGAAATGAAATATTTTTCTGCTGCATCTCTATGTTTATGATTATATCTGTAATTTGTTGCGTTTATGTTTAAGTTCGGATCACTCCATTTGTTGGAGTGTGTAATGTAAGCTTGATGAAGCATGTGTACCCACATAAAGTTTGTGGAAATCTCAAAACCATTTTGGAAGTATAGGTTTGTGGTAAGCTAGAAGCCACTTTGCAATGTAGGTTTGTGGTAAGCCAAAAACCACGTGTGAGACTGAAGTGGACAAGGAGTTTTGTAGGCATGGTTTAGGGTCAGTGGACAAAACCTTGGGTATGGTTTAGGGTAAGCTGATAAAAATCAGAGCATGGTTATGGCCCATGGGTAATCTGAGAAAACCCATGATGACCATGATGAAGGGGGATTTAAAAGTACAGGGATAGGTAAACAAATAATGGTTGACTGAACCATGTATGTGAAGGGCATCCTAGTAGACTGACGGTTGTAGCAGTTAGGCACCCATGCATTCTGGTAGATAGTTATTCCTTTCCATGGATGTTGACATATCTTTTAGTTATGTTTGTAAACACCAGGACCATAGCTAGACTTAAGTAGTCATTAAGTGGGCGACGTGGAAAATATAATTCCTACTTGTCTTTGGTGTGTTCATCAATTCTGGAATGAGTTTTTTCCTATAAGTTAGGAGTTTGTTGAGGTCTAGGTGGTTGAGAGATTCTCTCCAACTAGTTAGATTCCTAGATTGGTGTGTGGTTGAGATATTCACTCAACTATAGGAGATTGTATGTCCAAGATAGACTAGCTATCTCGAGACATAGCATGATGTATTTGTATTATATTATTATTTTCATGTGAAGATAATTTCGAGTGCATTATCAAAATTCAATTCTTCGCTCAAACAAATTAATTATGGTGTTTTTTTAAGAGATGAGATTGAAGAGGTTTGCCATTACACCAAAACCTGCAGGGATTAGTCAACTTCCAAACTGGTAACTAGGATCCCCATGTTGGAAATTATGGATTTCACAAAGGTGTGGTGATTCCGTCAACACCCTCGAGACATAGCTCGAGGGAATCGAACCAAGGTCGAGTGGTGATTCTCTCAACACCCTTGAAACGTAGCTCGAGGGAATCGAATCAAGGTCTAGGCTCTGATACCGTGAAGAGGCTTTCTGTTACACCAAAACCCGCAAGTATTAGTAAACTTTCCAAATCGGTAACTAGGATCCCCATGGTGGAAATATGGATTCCACGGAGGTGTGATGATTCTCTTAACACCTTCAAGACTTAGCTCGAGGGAATCAAACCAAGGTCTAGTGGTGATTCTGTCAACACCCCCGAGACGTAGCTCGAGGGAATCGATCCAATGTCCAGGGTCTGATACTGTGAAGACACTTGCTGTTATACCAAAACACCCAAGTATTAGTAAACTTCCAAATTGGTAACTAGGATCCCCAGGGTGGAAATTATGTGTTCCATAGAGGTTCGGTGATTTCTTCAACAGAGCTTATTTATTGGCAGATAAATTAAAGCTTGTCTGATCACTGGTGCCACCCATATACCTATTCCTCCTAAGATTTGCCACAGTGGCCATTTACATTGTTGGGGGGTAAACTAAAACATCATTTCAAAGCTTCATTATAATGTGGAAGCGAGGAAAATAATAAACCCTACTTTCACATGATAACAATGGGTTGCTAATGTTTCAATTCATGGAGAATAAAGTATCCCCATCCAATTCTTTAAATTTATGTCAGGTTCTTCAAAAAAGTATTGTCAACCTAGATGTGATATATACATATACAAGAGACGGGAAGCAGATTTATTCAAACTTGAGAACACTTCGCTTAGAACAAAGGTATTAAACTCCAGCAAATGTCAATATCAAAGCGTTTACGCCCATTTGCTGTGGTTAAACAAGCTTTATTTGCCTTATTTGGTACTAGGTGTGAAAAATTGAGATCCGCATCTTCATGAATTTGATACTTCTTAGTGGGTAACAAATTAGCATAGGATATGTCAGCTTTAATAGCTTTGTAAGAGTTGTAATTGTAGTCTGGTGCTTGTTGAAATGCAATCACTTGTGTGATCATGTGGCATATGAGGAAATGGGAAAGTTACTGTGTGAGAAGTTGCAAGGGACAATGTGAGATTTTGTTTAGCACTAGGATCTACATGCATGAGAGTAAGCAATCTTTATTTTGATGGTGAGATTTTTTTGGACAATGTACTTTAGCTGTTGTTATAGGATGATTAGCGTAGGCATTTTATTTTTTCTACAATTTTGTTTACATTTTAACTTCTTATCAGAGTAAGATCTCTCTCACGAGAGTGGTCGTGGATGACGAATTGAAGGATATGCTTTTGGTTATGAAGACTCTTGTAAAGAAGAAAATTGTGGTGGCTTTGAATATGATGGATCACACCACTGTGATGGCAGTGGAGGTTCACATGTGCCTGGAGGAATATGATGCAATGACGAAAATGCCCTGTGGGTATGGGTGGTGTGATGGCTTCAAAGATGATGGATCACACCACAGTGATGGCAGTGGAGGTTCACATGTCCCTGAAGGAATATGATGCAACAACAAAAATGCCCTGTGGGCATGGGTAGGGTGACTTTTCGCATGTAGCCATGACCATGTTGGAAGATTTGAGATAAAAGAGTGATGAAGATAGAGACATATGATTTTGACTGTGAAAGTGTTGCATAGGACAATGAATGATCTAAGATTCTGGTGCATTGCACTGAAAATTCTAAGGATTCATTTTTTCTCGTTAGTTAGGCTGGGCTAGCTCTAATGGTTGATTGGATGCAGAGTGAAGCCTGGACTTCCAGTGGGACAGTTTTTAAACCCACAGGTGGCTTTCACCTTCAACTCTTCTAACTAATGATCTCATGGGAAGATGGGAATTATATCTGACACAAACCAGGTAGTCTACACGTCATGGTTTAGATAAGCATTCATACTTATGTCAAGGTGTAAAAACCTTGGTGAGTCTTACCGATTTTTAAAATTCCAGTTAATTATACACTGTCTGGGATATTTTATATGGTCTGTAAAAAGTTCACTTGAACTTTTAAGCAAAATTAATTTTATTGGAAGAAAATGGAAAATGTTAAAAGAAATTGGGGAAAAAAATGAAATTATTCAAATGTAGAAATGTAGTTCTCCAATTTTTTTCTTGTGGGTCTTTGGTCCTGGTAGTCCTCCTAGATGCATGATACATGGGTGGTGTGCAAAAAGTTGGAAATTGATAAATTTTTTTGGAAATTCTAAAATTTCAGTTAATTATACACCGTTTGGGGATATTTCATAACCAACCTAGATGCATGATAGACGGGTGGTGTGCAAAAAAATGGAAATCTATAATTTTTTTTGGAAATACAGGAAATTATTCAAATGGAGAAAACTAGCCCTTGAATTTTTTCTCGTGTGTGTTTAAGCTATGGTTATCATCATTGGTACATGAGACATGGGTGGTATGCTTTCTGTTGTGATTACTGCATCCAACCATGATCTTGCTTGGAGATATGAGATTATAGAAAGAGATGAGGATGGGACAAACGACTTGCAGCGTTAAAGTGCTGCACAGGCAAATGAATGTCTGGTGCATCATTGAACCTGGTAGTTACCCATGCTGCATGCTATACGGTTTTTGAGGGTAGTGTCTATATTTAACGTGAGAAGCTAAGTGCACGAGTGACGAGTGTTTGTGTTAGGCACGCAAGGGACAAATAATTGCGAGTCCATATTTCACATAAAGCACCACATGCAAGGGGTTGAGAGTATATATTTCACATGAAGCACCACATGTAAAGACACATGCGCGAGTTATTGTATCGCTTTATAGATTTTATCATCTCACTGTATGCATGGGGTCATCGTATCATTATGAAAGCGCACGGTAGTACAAGAATATTAACCAATTTGAGGGTTTTCTCCACTATATCCCAGATGCCAATGTTACAGTGCATGCGTTTAGACTCTATTTGTTTGCTCAGCATTTTATTGATCCTACAAGTTTGTCTAAATATTTATCAGGGTTGTCCCATTTCATAAAAGCTCTTATATAATTATAGTCAGATGTTGTAGCAAACCTTAATGGAATATCGAAAGTAACACAATAAAATTGATTATACCAAATAATTAGTTTAGTTTATTGCCTAAGGCCTTTTATTTCAAAATAAGGGGGATGAAAAATAAAATTGATTATACCAAATAATTAGTTTAGTTTAGTTTATTAGTAAGGCTTCTTATTTCAAATTAAGCTGGATGAATGTCTGTTGGATTTTTTTTTAAAATTGATTCTCAAGCTGAATATGTTCAGCATATGCCTAATCTTAAATGGCCTATTTTACAATAAGATTTTTAGTTACTAACTTTTTGTACATGGTTAATAACGTAAATGTGTACATTGGTAAGACATTCTTTTAAAAAAAAATATTTTTATAAAAAGTAGTTTAGTTTTTTATATAATTTATAAAAAGAAGTAAATTTTAATTTTCAAGACTTTTCTTTTAACCACATATGTTGAGCGTCTCAACATTTCGTTATTATCGTTATTATTCTAATAATGCATCCTTCATTGTCGGAGCAATTTGAGCCAGTTGCTACTTACGTCCCTTTTACCACCCCTGTGCAAATTATTGAGATGTTTAAATTGATTAAAAATCTTAATAGCCTCGCTGGACATAAGGTATATTAGGAAGAACCTTAAATTGATCAACAATCTTAATAGCTTCGCTGGACCTAATATATATTAGGAAGCACCTTAGTACTTTAATTCATGCTTAGTGTAGTGGAAGTTGCTTCAGTTTCCTTAATCTTGATTTGGACTGATCCAACTTTATCCTTGTCACTTATGTAAGCGTTCCTTAATTCTTCTGGTTCTGTTTTACAACCGGTTATAAAACATTCACATATTGTGTTCCATATCACTTCACACCAGTGGGGATGGCTATATTCTCAATTTAGTACAATTAGGAGTGTCCGCTATTTTCTGAAGTTTGGTTTAGTTCATGTTTGTTTTCCTATGAGTTCGTTCCATGAAAGAGATGTCTTTAATGGGTTACTGCTTCTCTTTTATCGCAGCCGAAAATGATGAAAAGACCGAGGGAGGTGCATCTTCAGAGGAGGTCGAGGATGGCAGTGGTGGTGAAACGGACTTTCAGGAAGTGGATCACCATGCTGTAGAAGATCGGGAATTAAAAGATCATCTCCTTCGTAAATATAGTGGATATCTGAGTAGTCTAAAGCAGGAATTCATGAAGAAGAAAAAGAAAGGAAAGCTCCCTAAGGATGCACGGCAAAAGTTACTAGATTGGTGGACTGTGCACTACAAGTGGCCTTATCCTTCGGTATGATTTCTGATTTTTCATTTTGTTTACAGTGATCTTATCTTTGCTAACTGTATCCTTTATGATATTTGTAACAGAAGGCTAAAGCCAATATTTCATTCATGCAGTGATCTAATTTCTTCTTCGTCACTACAGGAGACGGAAAAAATAGCTCTAGCTGAATGTACGGGGTTGGATCAAAAGCAAATAAATAATTGGTTTATAAATCAGCGAAAGCGCCACTGGAAGCCTTCCGAAGATATGCAGTTGATGGCAATGGACGGTCAGAGTCCTCACGGTGCCACCATGTATGTTGAGAGACATCTGATGACTGAGGGCTATCATTTGGACTGTTAAACGGACTTTTGGCTGAAAACGACAGACAGCGCTTTTGCTGTTGTTGTATCTTGTTGGTATCGCTTTCAATTTTCCTTCCTGGGTATTAAGGGAAGCTGTAATTTTCCGTCCAATCATTCCAAGCACACTGTTCAAAAAATAGAAAGCCGACTACAGTATTACGCGGCTCATAGCATGATTGTGATATTAAGTCTGCGTATAATTTAATTAATCCTATGGAGTTGCATCTTTGTTTAAGATTTCTTTTGTAGTCAGCAACTGTTGGCATAGTTGTGTTTTTTTTTTGTCCGTCTTTCTTTTCAAAGTGATGATGGCTTTTCGAATTATACGAGTGGACATTTTAATTAGTTTTGCACATTCTCCAATTGCACGACTGTCCCAAATTGGCAAAGACTAAGCACCGGAGAGAAAGGCCATGATGAGCTTGTAGTAATTGGTGTTTTTGTGTCCGTCTTTCTTTTCAAAGTGATATGGCTTTTTGAATTATACGAGTGGACATTTTATTTAGTTTTGCATATTTTCCATTTGCGCGACTGTCCCAATTTGGCAAAGACTAAGTACCAAAGAGAAACGCCATGATGAGCTTGTAGTAATTGGCAGGCTGTGCTAGAACAATGAAATTTTTAGTGTTGTTAATAATTGCAGGCAATTTCAGGGTCGCAGCTTTTTTTATCAAGGTGTTTCTGTCTCTACTTAGTCTTTACCTTAGTCTTCCTTTTTAGTGACTAGGCTTAACCTAGGTAGGGGCTAGCCTTTTTATTGGAGGAAGAGGGTTATTGGATGGAGGAAGACGGATCTACCCACCCACAATGGGATGCTTATCACCAGAACCCCCTTTGAGAAATTTAATTTTCCCAAAGTGGCTTGCCTCGCCATCCCCTCCCCATGAGGTTTGAACCTGTGACCTAGCAGGAACTAAACCCCATTCAAGTCTTTCCCTAAGTTTGATTCCCCAAACTGGCTTTCATCTTTAATCACTCCCCATCCCCTCCCCATGAGGTTTGAACCTGTGACCTAGCTGGAACTAAACCCCACACGTCTTTACCCTAAGTTTGATTCCCCATAGTGGTTTTCATCCTTAATCAAGTGTGAATCTGTGACCTGGTGGACTAAACCCAGCTCAAGTCTTTACCCTTTACTCCAAGGTAGATATCAAAACAGTTTGCAATGTGTTTAGGGTTTTTTAATGTAAATCTCCGCATGAAGTTTGAATCTGTGACCTGGTGGACTAAACCCGGCTCAAGTCTTTACCCTTTACTCCAAGGTAGATATCAAAACACGTTGCAATGTGTTTAGGTTTTTTTTTAATGTAAACCAACTTTTCTTTTACTGACGTCTTTTTAAACTAGAGTCTGTATGGAAATGCACTAGTTGCATATCCTGGGTTACGATGTTAAATTGCTAACCAGTTACAGCTTGTCAGCCTCGACCTCAAACGCTGAAGTATAGTGTACAAAGTCCAAGGGAAGGGGTCATTATAGCAGTAAAAGCCTGTGCCCACACCCAATCTGTGGGCTGTTAAAAGTTCAGTCCCTGGACTGGGCTTGGTTGGAAGCACTTTTTATAAATCAACTATGCAGCAAATGTCCATTCAAGGAAGTCAGCCTCTGCACCATGTAGAAGGATGCTGTGGGGTGCAGTCCTTGTGGTAAATTTTCACCACTCAACCCCAGGAGTGACATTGCAATAACAAATATAGAAATATAAAAATGCACAAGTTGTGGCAAGTAATCCGCAAACAATTCCCAGACTGACAGCCCGACAATTTATGTGCAGAGTGACATTGTTTTCTCAGTGAGCCCATATAAAAGTTCACTAAGAATTCACCCTAGGTTAATCAACCCAACAAAGTGAGCTCCGTTGAAGCCAAAAACCAAAGTGCTTTTACGGTTAGCGTGATCTTAATATAAACAAAAATGGGAAATACAATAAAAAAGAAATGGAAGCCAATTTTTTTAAATGCCTCTATAGTGAATAGATAGGCTAATCTAGGGGCTAAGTTTTAATTGATGTATTGACCGGGGGTCTTCTCTGGAGTGACAAAAATGGAAAATACAATGAAGAAGGAATGGAATCCAATTTTTTTAAATGGTTCTGTGATGAATACATAGGCTGATCCAGGGGCTAAGTTTTAAGTGATGTATTGATCTGCTGGTCGTCTCTCGAGTGACTTTACGCTTTTTTAATTACATGTAGCACTTCGGTGATTCTATCAATTGAAAATGTGTGCTTACAAAAAGTGCAAGTTACACATTTCAGCCAATTTTGGCTGGAATTAGTAAGATTGCTGTTGGCAAATCTATAATTACAAAAAGTGCAAGTCACACATTTCAGCCAATTTTGGCTGGAATTAGTAAGATTGCTGTTGGCAAATCTATAATTCCAACCAAGGTTTAGTAATTGCCCATCCATGTCTCACAATTAGTTAGTTTAGTTCGGTTGAGATCTAGTTTAATCTCACTGCAATTATTTATTATTGATGTTTCGTGTGTAATTTATTTAACTGTTGCAATGTGTGTAATCTATTTAACTGTTGCAATGTTTAAATTTGCAGTTTTGAAAGTGTTGTTTACTGAGGCCACAAATTCCCCAGGGCAATTATTTTTTGCCGGTGCTTTTTTTTTTCAATAAATTTCATCATAGGAGTGTTTGAATTTTATAAATTTCATCATATGAGTGTTTGAATTTTTTTTTTTCTTTTTTTAATGGAGGAAATGGAATGGCCCTTTGCCCACCCACAATCTGAAAGTTACTCAAATTTCCCAAAATTTCTGCGGGATTTTGGCAAAAACCATACCCGAATTTCCACTATTTTAAGGGAGAATTTATGACCTCGGTAGACTATTTTTAAATGCATAAAAATTTTGGGGCACTGGGATTGCACACCCAACAACTTGGAAACATTTGGAGTGAATTGAGCGAAGTAATCTTATCAACTTGAAACTTTCTGACTGGATTGCAAAAATTGATGAAAGTATGAGAAAGTCTGCCCAAACTAGTGTAGCACCACTCGTATAGGACCTGCGAGTACGTGCGGATTGGCAGG
Source organism: Pinus taeda (assembly GCA_000404065.3). NCBI lineage: Eukaryota > Viridiplantae > Streptophyta > Pinopsida > Pinales > Pinaceae > Pinus > Pinus taeda. The sequence continues at coordinate 80,128 of APFE031111034.1, forward strand.
GTCTACAGTGAGCTGGGTCACTTGCATAGAACACGCCCTAAACCCGTACCTGCGGGTCTTGGCAGGGTCTATAATGAGCTAGGCCACTTGCATAAAACCTGTGCCCTAAACCTGTACTTGCGGAAACTCCTATTCAATCAGCGTAATCGTATAGGACTCGCGAATTTTCCATTCGAGCTGTATCAGACCCTTATTCGACTTGTCGAGATGCTCAATTTGCAGTTTTTTTTATATTTGTTTTTATTTTGGAGATGAGGTGGAGGGAAAGAGAAATTGGAGGGAAGAAAATTATTTATAAGTACGTCTCTCCCTTCCATTTGTCATTCACTTGTCATTTGAGTGTTTGACTCATTTCTATGAGTGTCCACTGATTCCATTGCGAAGTGAAAGAGCTTATGGAGAAGGCAACTTCACCACAAAAGAGATTATGGAGAAGGCAATTTCACCACAAACAAGGAAGCTTCATGAACAAACTTTGGATTGCTTGATTTAATGTTTTTTGGGTTTCCATGTAATTTTGTTTTTGTTTTCAATTTAAATTATTTTTTAAACATGATTATTTTAATGGTTTTTTTTTTTTAATTTACAATTCTAATTGTTTTTTGGGGTCGTCCTCGAGTTTCTCAGCCATGCATAGGGCCACAACCCAAAAATAAATAAATTGAAACATAATTGAAACAATAAAAAAATTTGGAAAAAAATACATTTAAGTTATTAATATAGAATTGCAGATTTTGGAATATCAATTATATTTATTTATTTATTTTTTTGTTATGCCATGCCATGCCATCAAAGGGTACTATAGAGTCTTGTGATCCGACATGGGCACATGCTCAACGACTCATTTCTGGTAATGACCACCATGTAAATTGCAATGCCACAAGTATATGAGCATAAACAGAGTAAATTACCACCTACCTAGAATTCCTTAGAATGGTGTGGGATGTTGCCAGAATTGCCTCCGATGAAGTCACTGTCTCCGATGAAGTCACTGTTGAAATGGTCACTGTTTTGGAAGCCATTAAAGAAGAAAGTTCCAAGGCAAAAATGAAAGATGGGATTGGTGGGATAGGTAGATTTTCATCTTAGAGTGAACCACAAATTCAAGGTATTGGTAACTCCTCTTCAAGTGTTGTGGCAAATAGGAGTATCGAGAGTATAACCTCTTATTTCTTTAGAGCTTGTACAATTCCATGATCTCAACCAACCTTGGAGAGTTTTAATGAAAAGAAGAGGAAGGCGGTAGATATGGGAGTGCAAAAGTTTTGGTACAATAACAATGTTTCATTCAACTATGCAAAGGCTTATTTTTATGAGCTCATGGTGGGTGCCATCGCAAGGGTTGTCCCTGGATACGAAGTTTCATTTTATAATGCACTTAGGGGGAAAGAGTAGTAAAAACTCATGGAAATTTACAGATTGTACAATATGTTTGATGAGTAGGCAGGTGAGAGGGGTAGACCAATAATAAATTTGGTTGTAGCTTTCCTTAAAGAAACTATGTTCCAAAAATCCATTGATGCATTTGCACATGTAAAAGATGCACATTTGATTTTTACATTTTTGGTTGATGTGGTGGGGGAAGTTGGGGTTGCAAATGTTGTTCAAGTAATCATGGACAATGTAAAAAATTATGTGGCAGTTGGAAGGTTGCTTTGTGCCAACTATCCCACCATTTTTTGGATTTCATGCGCTGCCCATTGCATAGAGTTGATGCTAGAGGACATTGGGAAGTTAGAGTGGGTGCAAGATGTTGCGCAAAAGCACAAGAAAATTACCAAGCATATTTATACTATGTGTTGAACCCTTATGAGGGAATTCATACAGGGTGAACTTAGTTGCCCAACTATCACACTCTTTGCTACAAATGTTATTTCCCTCCAAAGGCTTTTGTATGAGTCCCAAGCTTTGAGAAGACAATTTGTAGCTAACAACGAGTATTTTGGAAAGATAGCACAAAACCAAAAGCATTGTCTGTGAAAGCATTTGCCTTTGGTGATAAGTTATGGGACAAAGTCATTGAGATTGTTAGCTTCACTGAGCCCCTTATGAAATTCCTGAGATTGATGGATGGAGAGAAACCCGCAATGGGATATATTTATGAGTGCATGGACAGGGCCAAAGAGGCCATCAAGAGTTTCTACAAGGGAAATGAATTTAAATATCTCCCTTGTGACAATTTATTAATTCTAGGTGGAATAGGCAGGTAAATTCACCATTGCATGTAACAGGAGTATAGCTCAATTCGAGATTATTCTGTAATGAGGGGTCTAACATTCACAAAGATCCCAAGGTGATAAGAGGTGTCATGATCTGCATCGAGAAGATGTTCCCGGATCAAAGATATTCAAGACAAAATCAACATACAACAAGATATGTACGAGGAAGCATCTGTGATATGTGGATTCAGCTCAAGCCAACATTTGAAGGACAAGAAAATGCCTCGTAAATGAAAAGTGTTAGAGCTTAGCTTGCAATTTTGTTAGTTCTCTTTTATATGTGTGGCATTGCAAACTGATAATTTTTTTTGTTATTTTTTTATAGCTCATTGGTGTATAGATTGTGGCAGAGAGGCAACACAATTACTAGAGTTCGCCATCAGACTTCTAAGTCAACGTTGTACTGCGTCTTCTTGTGAGCTTTGTTGTCACACAAAGTGTCTAGGCACCGCTTCACTCTAATCCTTACTCACTCTGTTTAGACAAGTCAAGGGGGGTAGTCTTGGGGGAATGAATGAGGATACCCTGTGAGACACATGCTCTAGGAGACTTAAAGATGGACAATTTGATGAATGTGAAACAAATCCTCGTTAATCAATATTGATAGATCTAACAATTAAGGCAAGCAAGACACAATCACAAGAAATAAATGATTTTAGACCAGTGCTTTATATTCAATTAACCATAAACTAGATGAAAACAAGTTATCCAAATCAATATATAAATGTGGTGAAAGTGACTATCATGAACGATTAATTATAAATGCCCAAAAATTTATCATGTAATATGTTCTAGCGATTAAATATTATGAAAAATTTAATTGGTAAGCAATGATCCTAGATCTAGAATTTATCTTTCTCGTCTAGTCAATGATTTTAAAAACATTAATTGCACTTGACAAAAGAGAAATCGTTAACACAAAATAGGACGAGAAGGAACTTTTGATTAACAATTTAATTATTCCGTAGGAAATTAATTCAATGTCATAAAATGAAGAAATTAATTTTTTCATGTTACAAAAGTAAAATAAGTCAAAAGGGTTAATAAATTTAAATTTTAATGAGCCATGGGCCTTGGAATTTTTTAATGTGAAAGTGAAAATTATTTTTTGGTTTAATTTTTTTTAAGAATTTCAAAGTCAGATAAAAATTTTTAATTTTAATAATTTTTTTTAAACAAAAGAAAATATAAAAATATAAAAGAAATAAAAACCAAATTCACATTAAAAAAAGAAAAACAATATTTAAAGATTAAAAAAAATGGAAGGCAAAATCTAAAAAAATAAATCGAATCACATAAAAAAGAGGTTAACCCTAACTTAATATGAAAACATAAAGAAGAAGACAAAAAGAAGAAAAGTTGAATGTTTTGGTGTTGGGTTGTATACACAGGTCGAAGAGGAATAGCGATGGTAGGAGTTTCAATGGAGAAGGTAGTACATAGGTGAGGGAGAGGAGGCAACATAAATGACTGTAGAATGGAGTCAAGAAGCAGCTTGAGCAGATGGCAGGATGGACTCACGCGAGTTGTAGCAAAGGGAAGGAGGTTGAAGACTGTTGGTTGATGCAAGACGCAAAGGGAGGCAGAGTTGGATGAAGGAAGGCGCTGCAGGCTTGTAGAGGACGTTGTCAACAATAGAAATGGACGTAGGTTAGGGAATGAAGCAACTTGAGGGATGTGTTAAGGAACTTGAAGCAGCAAAAAACACAAGGAAACAAAGGACGACTAGGGTTGCGCTTCGATGGGTGCAACAGGTTAGGAGATGAGGGCAACGTTAATGGAAAACGCAGTTAACAACAGAGGGAAGAAGAGGAAAGGTTTTTTTTTGTTTTTGTTTTTGTTTTTGTAATTCGTAAATTCTGTTTGTATTTTTTAATTTGGAAATTTGCAGCAAATAAAAATACCTAGGAAATAGAGAAATGGTTGCCTAGAAACTCAAGATAAGCTCAAAAAAACGAATTTCACACCATTATATTTTTATGCTTCAGATTTGGCCTTGAAAGACTTAAACGTTTTGAGATCTAAATTTTTTTAAAACTCTTGAATTGCAAAAAAGTTTGAATAATATTCTTGCAAAGCAATGATGAGGCCAGATCTTACTCTCTAGGGCCTAGATCTGCTTCATACACGGATTCTCCTTCAGATCTTTATCTGTAATGACAAAACTAAACACCAAAAAACGAGATATACATTGATAAAATAAAAAAACCCCAAAAAACCAACGAAATTACAATAATTAATAGCTCGAAGTTCTAAGTAGCAAGATCTATTATTATGCTGCACATAAGATTAAATCTTTAAATTTTAAAAGTGGTGCTAACTCGAAACCCTTCGTGTATCACCAACAAAATCTTATGATAATCCCGAAGCTAATTTGGCTAGGCTTTTAAGCAAACATAGATTGGGGGTTGGTTAGTTCCACTGAAAACTTCTTTTAACATCCGAGGATCTAAAATCAAGATTTTTGTGCAAAACACGATCCAACAATTAAAAATAGAGTGAAATAATAATAATCAAACTGAGACAAATAGATAGATTTGCTATTACGTTCAAAATTTAGATTATTATTCAAACTCGACCCACTGAGTAAGATACTTGTACTCAAATCATTCTTCAGAAGCTATCATTGATGGCTTTCGAAAAAATTATGAATGAAAATAACACATTTTACAATATTCCCATGAAGAGTAACACTAGTAGAATTTAATCTCAAAGTTTCTCTTTATTATTTAGAAAAAAGGTTACACCATAGCTTCTTGCTAAGCACAAGAGTCAAAGATCGAATGTTTAAACTCAAATGATTTCCTATTTAAAGATAGATGTTTCAATGGCTAGTTCGGATGATTCTTGTCAAAAGAACCTCGACCATTGATGAAGATTAAAATTTATTTTAATCTTATCCGTCGAAATATTTAAATATTTGAGGAAATTTGAATTTTTTTTTATTTAAATACATTTTAATTAATCCAAAAATAGATTTTTTGAGTTAATTTCCAAACTTTTTTACTTTGACTTATCCTTAGGAATCAAATGTTTAAAATTTAATAAAATAATTAATTTACTTTAGTTCTGGGACTCTCTAAAATTTATTTTTTTAGGGTTTTTGAGTAAATTTTTCAAAAATTTTGACTTTGATTTGATCCTCATGGATTAAAGGTTTAAAATTTAGAATAATAATTAATTTACCTTAGTCTCGAGTCTTTTTAAAAATAATTTTTTTAGAGCCGACGAATTTTGCATTTGGAGAATTTAAATTTACTTGGAACTTAGAATAATTTAAATTTAAGGCTTAGGATTTTAATTAATTTTTGACCAAAAAGTTTAATTAATTAACTTATGAAGGGATAAATTATTTTTCCAACTCTCGAGACACTTTACATCATGATTTTCATATTTCTTTACATCATAAGGGGGAGAACCCATTTGTAATACTTACAGACTACCTATTTTTGTGACACACATAATTAAGAAGATCAAACAATTTGTAATAAAATAAGTGAACCAAATAGGTAAGATTATTTTCAAATCACTTTTACGTAAACTCAATCTAGAACACTATCACTGCCTATGATTCTAGCGACAAAATCCATTCCACCGTTGAGAGAGGATTGGAAGGGAAAACTTTGCCAACCATCTGAGAATGGATTGGTGAGACAAAAAACCTCTCAGAATGGGGATTGTTACTAGAAAAGTAGGTTTACTTAGGTTGCTTCATACATGAGAATGTTCTACTGAGATTGTTTACATCATATACATGGAGAATGAGTTTACATTATAACATGATTATCAGGTTGATGATGATGACTGGACGACATGGACACATCAATTAGATGCTATCCCTTTTGCGAAAAAAGGAGGTGTACTGCTAGAGGTTTTTGACACGTAGTGATAAAGAAGCTCAATTAGTGAGTGTTTGAGCACATCTACAACAAAAAGAGAAACAAGTTGGAGCATGAGAAGTTGGAGAAATTGGTTTTCATCTACTACAACCTTCGAATGCTCACAAAACAGTTGCAACGAAATGATACATATCCAAATTTATTGGATATTGTTAATTTAGAGTTTGATTGGATGAGTGATGAGACTCAATATTGTTAAGTTACAATTATTTATGATTTATGAATTTGTTACCATGTTTTATTTTAATTTATGGAATCATGATTCCTTTTTTTATTCATTATTTGAATGTTTTGCTTTCAAAAATAGATGAGAAGTTGGAGAAGTTGGTTTTTATCTACTACAACTTTCGAATGCTCACAAAACAATTGCAACGAAATGATATATATCCAATTTTATTGGATATTGTTAATTTAGAGTTTGATTGGGTTGTGGAGGAGTTGTCCCCTGATTTGAGTTGGCTTTGATGAAGACACTGAGGATCTCTTTAGTTTACTATTTCAAATGGAGACTCCAAATATACGCGCCTCACATTGCTTCAGCGTTCCAAAGTCGGCATTAGCTCCATCAAGGCTTATTGTAAGTGTAGTTGTATATGAGTGATGAGACTCAATATTGTTATGTTACAATTATTTATCATTTATGAAGTATGTATTTCAATTTTGAATTTGTTACCATGTTTTATTTTATTTTATGGAATCATGATTCCTTTTTTCATTCATTATCTAACCTTCGAATGCTCACAAAACAATTGCAACGAAATGATACATATCCAATTTTATTGGATATTGTTAATTTAGAGTTTGATTGGGTTGTGGAGGAGTCGTCTCTTGATTTGAGTTGGCTTTAATGAAGAGACCGAAGATCTCTCTAGTTTACTATTTGAGTTGGCTATAATGAAGAGATCGAGGATCTCTCTACTTTACTATTTCAAATGGAGACTCCAAATATACATGCCTCACATTGCTTCAGCTTTCCAAATTCGGCATTAACTCCATGAAAACTTATAGTAAGTGTAGTTGTATATGAGTGAAGAGACTTAATATTGTTATATTACAATTATTTATCATTTATGAAGCATGTATTTGAATGTTGAATTTGTTACCATGTTTTATTTTAATGTATGGAATCATGATTCCATTTTTATTCGTTATCTGAATGTTGTTTTGCTTAAAAAAATAGATTATGTTATGGTATTCTGAATTATTGCACAAATTATGGTTTTTATAAGGATTGAAATTGTAATAATTTTTTTTTCATAAAATTTACCATATTAATGTTGTTGTTGTTGTTTTTTGTTTGTTTGTTTAATTTTAACCAGCTTTATATCGGTCATTCCGAGTGACGAGTCAATAGTGAGATGACTCTTATGTAAGTCGTGCAAAATTGGGCCAAACTAACTTCAAAATTTGACCTCGATATTTTAACTGCTTTATGGGCCTGGTGTCAGCGTTATTACTTGTGTGTACGGTGGTCAAGGTGACCATTTCGATGATTTTGTTGTTACAGCATACAGTGTGTACAAATGGAGTAGACTTATCTTGGCGTGTGTGACTTGACCAACCGGTCATATATTGAAATGACTACATGCTATTTTAGCGAGCTTTATGGGGGCACAGAATCAATTTTAATGCTCTACCGGTGAACGTTCAATGACATGATACTGCCGGGAACTTTGAAGATTTAAAAGGTCCACTGTGACTGGGTCTACCTGCTCTGCCTCGGCAATAAGGTTCGCCTGCGTTACCACGTGCGTGTACGGCGCTCAAGCAGATAATTTCGAGCGTATGCATAACGTGTGACTACACTAAGTACAACTCATAGTGACATTATCTGAGCCTCTTATTTTAGCCATTTCGATTTTTGCTTACAACGGGTTTTGTGAAAAGCAGTCAAAGAAAAGACACGGCTGATCTTCCCATTTACGGGGTTGGGATGTCGGTAAACTAAGTTCTTGGGGTTGCCAATGCTGACAGAAGCAATAAGGACTTTGGGTTCATTTCTTTTTGGGTTAAAGAGTGTGCATGTATCAGGGGCCGCTTAATTTTTTTGGGTTAAGGAGTGCATGTATCTGGGACAGCTTATCAAAGTATTATCTTGCTATGGTTTTAGGTTGGGGAAATGGAAGCTTCTTATTATTGCAAACTTTTCATGGATTTAGGTTAGGTGGGATGGAAGCTTGCTATGATTTTAGGTTAGGGGAAATGGAACCTTCTTGTTATTGGAAACTTGCCATAGTTTTAGGTTAAGGGGAATGGAAGCTGGTTGTCGTTGCGTTTACATCGAACACGAAAAGTAACGATCCTCTTTAACCTGTATTCGAACAACGATTTACTGGAGGAGCGCTGGATTGATGAATGTGACCTGTAGTATATTTATTCCAATTCTATATCTCTACGGCATTAGATTCTAGGCATTATATATTAAAATTCGATGTCAAAAAAGTTGACATAGAGGACAATTTAAAGCAGAGAGTGCTTTGTCTGTGTTTTTTTTATCGGTTTCGGTGTTTTGATAAATTTGAGTATTGGAGTTGAGAAGGATCAATCGTAGCAAAGTTGCCCTCGGAGCAATAAACGTATTAATATTTATACAGGATGTTTGATCCTTTTTACTCAATAAAATTCCAGTTATCTTTATTATCTTTAGATATCATTTGAATGGAGGTATATTGAAAATGGCGTTTGCAGGGTACCCATTTCGACTAACTAGAGATTCTGGATTTGCTGTAATAACTGGTGAAGAGGTTGTGAGTTATGGAAATCTAAACTGCAAATGTGGTTACCAAAGCAGAAGTGAATTTTTCGATATTGTTGCAGCACAATAATACTTGGTGGAAAAAGCGTTGTCGTCAGCTGTTTGCCTGCCAGCGTTTAGATAGAAAAAAGCCCAGGGACTATGCTTTTAAGGTGAGCAAATGGATGTAGACTAAAATAATTGCTTTAAATTACTTGCAACTCTTCGCAGAAAGTGTGTGGCCCAATACAAAAATAATTTCTTCGTGTTTCTGCGGAGTCTCGAGAAATCATGAGAGGACGATCGCCAGTTGGCAACTACGCGTCTAGATGAGCACATGGATGTAGACTAAAATAATTGCTTTAAATTACTTGCAACTCTTCGCAGAAAGTGTGTGGCCCAATACAAAAATAATTTCTTCGTGTTTCTGCGGAGTCTCGAGAAATCATGGGAGGACGATCGCCAGTTGGCAACTACGCGTCTAGATTGAGGTGACCTGACTCGTCCCTCTTGATTTGACAACCCTGTTTAGGTTTGCCTGTCGGCCACTTTTGGACTATCTTTTACGTCGATTATGATACCATAACGTGCTTCAACCATTTGATACTGAGTATTGCACACTGCAACACTTTTTTCTTCCACGGACGAGATTTTCCATAGCATATATTTATCTTTTTTGTTGGGCTGTGGTCTAGAGGTGGGAATTATTTCAGGTTTCGATGTATTCGTTTCTAGTAGTGTCCGAAGCAACAGGTTCCAAGGTTTGGGTATCTGCTTTGGCACGAGAAGCTGGGGTGTTTCAAAACAAAACCAGAAAGCTTCAAAATGCTGATTTTTGCGTGGTACATTGGTTCACAATGAACTCTTTTTCCGTTGGCTTCCTGTGGCTATCATTTCATTGGAGTCAAATGATGGTGAACGAAAATATGAATGTGAAACGAAATCCCAAATAAGGAGGTTACTTTAAAAAGATGGTAGAAAACTCTTTTTCCCTTGGCTTCCTGTGGTTATCATTTCATTGGAGTCAAATGATAGTGAACGAAAATATGAATGTGAAACGAAATCCCAAATAAAGAGGTTACTTTAAAAAGATGGTAGAGAACATTACCAGAGACTTCATGCCTCCCCAAAGTAGTTGGAAGTAATTGCTGAATCGAAATCCCACACGAGGATAATTTAAAAAGATGGTAGAGAAAAATGCCCAGATTGATGCCCCGAACAGTAGTTGGAAATAATTGCTGATACGGAATCACGTTCCTCCCAATAGTAGTTGGAAATAATTGATAAAACGAAAAATCCCAAATAAGGAGGACAATTTAAAAAGATGGTAGAGAACTTTGCTAGAGGCTTTATGCCTCCAATCTGAGATGGAAATAGTTGCTGTCAGGAAATCCCAAACAATGAGGATAATTTAAAAAGATCTTACAGAAAATTTCCACACTTCATGCCCTCCAATAATTGCTGATAGGAAATCCCAAACAAGGAGGATAACCTAAAGAGATGGTAGAGAGAATGGCTAGAGAGTTCATGCTAAAAGATGCTAGATAGAATTGCTAGAGGCTTCATGTCCTCCAATAACTCCTCATACTAAATCCCAAACAAGGAGGATAATCTAAAGGATAATCTAAAGAGAGATGGTAGAGAAAATTTGTTGGGAATAATGCTTAATTTTGTTATGTAAATTGTTGACAAATTAGTTAGCAGGGTTTGTGTTCTCTCTCCAAAATTAGGGGAGCAAATTATTAGGGTGGTCAATGCTCGAAATTAGCTTTCACAAGATTGGTAGTGTCAGTAGATTTGTTTCAGATTAGAAAGTTGATTGATAGTCATATTAGTAATAATTTTATTATATAAGAATGTAGTTAATGGTTTAATTAAATATGAGATTTACAACCGGTTTGAGCTCACAAAGTGGTTGTGTTTTATTTGTTTCGTTGTTTTTTTATTATGTGTTTTTCTTCATAATTATGTTGGCTTATCCACTGGCTTAAAGAAATCCATTTCATATTCTACAAGTAACATTAGAGGTAAAATTGTTTTGGGTTAAAGTTTTATTTTTGGAATTTTGCCAAAGTTAATCATGTCGAATTCTAACGAGATGCGAGTTCCAAAATTTGATGGGAACGATTATGATTATTGGTGCATTAAGATGCCAACCTTTTTGATTTGGAAAAAATTTGTGAGAGATTGTTGAATGAGGTTATGAAGAGCCAGCTGATTGGAATACCCTTGCAGCGAATGAAAGAACAACGAGAAAGGAAGCAATGAAGAAGAATGCTCAAGCTTTGTTTCACATACAGATTACTTTTGATAAGAGCTTATTTCCAAGAATATCAGGAGCAAAAACTGCCAAAGATGCCTGAGAGACTCCACAAGAAGCTTACCAAGGTGGTGATCAAGTTAAGGTGGTCAAGATTCAGACATTGAAGCAAGAGTTTGAGAATTTGAGGATGCAAGAAGTTGAAAGTGTGAGTGACTATTGTGTGAGAGTCAAAGATATGGTCAATAAATTGGCTACACTTGGAGAATTTGTAAGTAATGAAGTTTAAATTAAAAAAGGTATTGAGATCTTTAACACATAGATGGAATCATGTTGCCATAATCATAGAAGAAAGTAAGGATTTGACAAAACTACAATTTGATCAATTGGTTGGATCCTTGATGTCTCATGAAGAAAGATTGAATGACACTTTTGAAGGTGTAGAGAAAGCTTTTTCCTCTAAATTACAAATTACAAAAAATGAAGATGCAAGTAGCAGGAGTTGCAAAAACAATCAAGGTCAAGGTAAATGGAAAACCCAAAATTCTTCAAGAGGTAGAGGAAGAAGTGCCTCAAGTGGAAGAGGTAGTTTCAGAGGAAGAGGTAGAGGTAGATTTGATAATAGAAATGTTCAATGTTACTATTGTAACAGGTATGGCTACTTTGAAAGAGGATGCAGATTGAAAGAAGGTAAAAATGCTAACTATGTTTAAGAAAGTGGTGAGTATCCTCGAGATCACTTATTTTTATCTTATGCCAAAGGTGAAAATACTAGTAAAGATGTTTGGTACCTAGATTTTGGATGCTCTAACCACATGACATGGAATGAGAAGTTGCTTTCAGCAAAGGATGGAAGTTTCAAATCCAAGATCTAGCGTGGTGATGATAAATTATTGGAGGTTGTTGCGAAAGGAGCTATGGAGATCCAAACAAAAGAAGGTATAAAGAGTATTCACGACATTTATTATACTCCACAATTGAAGCATAATTTGTTGAGCGTTGGGCAACTATGTGAGAAAAATTATAAAGTAGTATTTGAAAATAAGACATGTATTGTCTATGATAAGAATAAGGGAAATAGGGGGACGACTGTTGTGCCTATGTCAAGAAATAGGATGTTTCCCTTGAAGTTTGATGAACATAACAACAATATTGCAAATATGGCTTATGATGATTCAAGTTGGTTATGGCATCTCAAGTATGGGCATTTAAATTTTCACAGTTTGAAGTTTTTAATCCCACATGCATTAGTTTCTCGTTTTCCCAAGGTAGAAGAGCATAAGGAGGTTTGGGAAGGAATACTAGTAAAGATGTTTGGTACCTAGATTCTGGATGCTCTAACCACATGACATGGAATGAGAAGTTGCTTTCAGCAAAGGATGGAAGTTTCAAATCCAAGATCCAGCGTGGTGATGATAAATTATTGGAGGTTGCTGCCAAAGGGGCTATGGAGATCCAAACAAAAGAAGGTATAAAGAGTATTCACGACATTTATTATACTCCACAATTGAAGCATAATTTGTTGAGCGTTGGGCAACTATGTGAGAAAAACTATAAAGTAGTCTTTGAAAATAAGACATGTACTGTCTATGATAAGAATAAGGGAAATAGGGTGACGACTGTTGTGCCTATGACAAGAAATAGGATGTTTCCCTTGAAGTTTGATGAACATAACAACAATATTGCAAATATGGCTTATGATGATTCAAGTTGGTTATGGCATCTCAAGTATGGGCATTTAAATTTTCACAGTTTGAAGTTTTTAATCCCACATGCATTAGTTTCTCGTTTTCCCAAGGTAGAAGAGCATAAGGAGGTTTGGGAAGGATGTGCTAAAGGAAAGCATGCAAGGGAAAGGTTTCCAAAGGGCACTGCATGGAGGGCTCATCGCCCACTTCAACTTGTTCATGCAAACATATGTGGTCCTATGTAGACTAAAAGTTTGGGTAAGTCATCATATTTCATCACTTTTATTGATGGATGGTTACTCACGAAATTGTTGGGTATACTTTTTGAAGGCCAAAAGTGAAGCCTCAGATACATTCATGAATTTTAAAGTCCTTGTAGAAAATGAGAAAGGGTGCAAGATCAAATGTTTGTGGACTGACCATGGAGGAGAATTTTGCTCAAAATCTTTTGAGAGTTATTGTGATATGAATGGCATCAGGGGGCAACATACTACGACATACACACCCCAATAGAATGACATAGCTGAAAGAAAGAATTGTACTGTGGTTGAAATGGCAAGATGCATGTTACAAACTAAGGGGTTGAACAATTCTTATTGAGGAGATGCAATTGGTACAACAATATACATCCTCAACCATAGCCCCACAAGTGCACTGGAAAAGATGACTCCTTATGGAGCTTGGTATGGAAAAAGGCCTAATGTTAATCATTTCAAAGTTTTTGGTTGTTTGGCTTATGTGCATGTACTTGATGAGAATAGAAAAAAGTTAGATGCAAAGAGTGAGTTATGTATTTTTATTGGGTATAGTGAGACAAGCAAGGCTTATAAATTGTATAATCCTCTAAATAACAAGCTTATTGTCTCAAGAGATGTAATTTTTTATGAAGGGGGAGTTTATGGTCATCAAAAAGGCCATGTTGAGAAGACAAAATTTGCTTTGAATGATGATATAATTGTTGATATTGATCATGAGCAGTGAACTAATGTTCATGTAACTAGTGGGTTAACTCCAACAAGCAGCCATTCATCAATTTCTTCAACATCAATTTCAAGTCCAACTTCTTCTCCAAGTTCTACAAGGAAGGTAAGAATATTGGGTGATATTTATCACAGGAATGCAAACAGGAATGCAAATCAAGCACATGAAGAAAGCCCAATAGGTGAGATAGTCAATTTTGCTTTATTAGCCAAGGCATATTTTGAACCATCATGTTTTGAAGATGCATGTATTAATGAGGTTTGGATGCAAGCCATGCAAGAAGAGATGGATTCCATTCAAAGGAATGACACTTGGAAGTTGACAGAGCTTCCAGATGACAAAAAAAAGTTTGGCACCAAATGGGTCTATCAGACTAAATTTAACAGTGATGGGAGTGTTGAAAAACACAAAGCAAGATTAGTTGCACAAGGATTCACGCAGAAGCATGGAATTGATTATGAAGATACATTTGCACCAGTAGCAAGACAAGAGACCATTAGGATGTTGATTTCGTTAGCAAATCAGAAAAAGTGGAGCGTACATCATATGGACGTGAAAAGTGCCTTCTTGAATGGGTACTTAGAAGAGGAAGTGTATGTGGAGCAACCACAAGGTTTTGAAGTGGAAGTAAAGGAGAATAATGTCTACAAGTTGAAGAAGGCTTTGTATGGTCTCAAGCAAGCACTAAGAGCCTGGTATGCTAGGATTGATGGATACTTTCAAGAAAATGGCTTCCAGAGAAGTAAGAGTGATTCTACCTTTTACTACAAACAAGAAGGTACTGATATTGTAATCATAAGTTTGTATGTTGATGATCTATTGTGTATGGGTAGTAGTTCTAAGATGAATGATAAATTCAAAGTTGCTATGACGAATGAATTTGAGATGAAAGATCTAGGCATCATGAAATATTTTCTAGGAATGGAGATTTATCAAAGTAAGGATGAGATTTTCATTTGTCACACAAAGTAGGCACAGGATATGCAAAATAAATTTGATATGCTTTATTGTAATCGATCCCCTACTCCAAGTGCTCATGGAGAGGTGTTATGTAGAGATGATGGTGCTGATTTAGTTGATGAGAAAACTTACAAATATATTGTGGGGAGGTGGATATTTCTAACCCACATAAGGCTTGATATTACATATTCAGTTTCACTTGTTTCAACGTATATGACAAATCCATCTGAAATACATATGAAGGCAGCCAATAAGATTTTAAGGTATGTGAAAGACACTCTAAATTTTGGTATTCATTACTACTTTTCTGAAAAGTTCAATCTTGTTGGATTTAGTGATTCAGATTCGGGAGGTAGTATTGATCAATGTAAGTCCACATCTGGGAATTGTTTCTCTTTCGGTTTTGGTTTGATTACATGGAGCTAAAAAAAATAAAGCATTGTTGCCCTCTCATCCACAGAAGTGGAGTATGTCGCAGTTACCTTAGCAGGTACACAAGCTCTTTGGCTCATAATTTTTTTGAAAGAAATTGGAGAAAAACAAATTGAGCCTACAGTTATTTATTGTGATAATGTAAGTGCCATCAAGTTAGCAAAGAATTCGGTTCATCACAACATGACAAATCATTTTGACATGAAACATCATTTCATTCGAGATTTGGTGTAGAAGAAGGATATTGAATTGAAGCATATGAATATTCAACGTCAACTAGCAGATATTTTCACTAAAGCAGTTGCAAAATCTCAGTTTTTGGCACTATGAGATAAGATAGTAAATCCTCATTAATCATTAAGGGGGAGCGTTGGGAATAATGCTTAATTTTGTTATGTAAATTGTTGACAAATTAGTGAGCAAAGTTTGTGTTCTCTTTGCAAAAATAGGGCAACAAATTATTAGGGTGGTCACTTCTCAAAATTAGCTTTCACAAGATTGGTAGTGTCAGTAGATTTGTTTCTTTCAAATTAGAAAGTTGATTGATAATCATATTAGTAATAATTTTATTATATATGAATATAGTTAATGGTTTAATTAAATATGAGATTTACAATAGGTTTGAGCTCACACATTGATTAGAAGAAAATTTCATGTACCATGGGGTTGATTTTACGATTGTTAAATTGATTGGACTCAGATTGGAAATAGACTGAATCGTCCTGCCCTCCAGTATCCACTAATCTCTGGAAGTAATGGCCTGAATACCAAATACCCTGTACCGAGGGGTTAATTTAAAACAAATTGTTTGAACTGAATTGTTAAATTGTTTGGCCTCGGATTGGAAATAAACTTAAGCGCATAAAGCTGTTGTGTTGCCTAAAGCAGGCAAGATGATTTTTCTTCGGACAACATGCTCTCGCCAACTCTTCTTTTTGCGATACATCACCTACTATCTGTTTTCGTTCCAAGGAGACGAAAGGTACTATCAAATATTCGCACTAAAAACTTGGTCGCATGCTTTCTGTTTCAATATGGCTATGGTGTTTTAATTTGGATCTTTTTCCCTATGTAGCTGTAATTGTTTTACCCTTTCATTCTGTTTTAGGACACTAACTGTAACTATGTTTTTGGATATAAATTAGGCCCAAGGTTAAAAATGTTTTAATTTCTATATATATATATAATAAAAAAAATCACATGAATGAAGATGATATATTCAATGACATTAATCTGTCTTATTAAAATTAGGCCCAAGGTTAAAAATGTTTTAATTTCTATATATATATATAATAAAAAAAATCACATGAATGAAGATGATATATTCAATGACATTAATCTGAGTTATTGGACTAGACTATTTTGAATTTTTTGATATTTTATTTAAATGTTAAAAAAATATTGACCAAAGTGTTTGGACATTGTTATAATTTTCTTAATTAACAAAGTTTATATTAATATAAAAAATACAATCTTACTACAATTTTGTTAACTTCAAAATGTTTATTGATGATGATGGTGGTTAACGTCCACTGAGACCAAATTGGTCTATCGGACCTACAATTTTCTTAATTTTTATTTGTCTGGCTCCTCGTCTTTCTTGGCGAGATTGGTGTTGTAGCTTTCTTTCTTTTCTCTACGGTCTTCCAACTTCCTTTGTCTTGCATCTCCTTCATCTCTTCTGGTTCTTGGGACATTGGTGTCTTAGCTTCGCGATCTATAGTCGGAGAAGTTTGGTTTAGGAGATCTGTTTTGCTGTTAAATGAAGATTCATTTTCTGCGGTATTCAAATCCTCATAACTGTTGATTTGTAGGGGCGGGCTTTCTCCTTGCTTGCTTTGAGAGTTGTTTCCTTCTTCCTTGATTTCTTGTGACTCAGAGTTTTCTCTAGAATAATCTTCTTTGGTGACAGTGTAGTGTTCTTTTTGTGCTCCTTCCCACCATGTAGATCTGTGGTAGTTTTTTCTAGCAAAATTTTTCTCAGAGGCTTTTGGGCAATTTTTGGCTAGATGCCCCGTCTCAAAGCACGATCGACATCTGAAGAGGACACTTTCATAATCAAGCTTCTGGTTCCACACATAGTCTTTACTTGTTAGGATTATTTCAGCTGGGAATCCGGCGTTGAAATCCATTTCCACACAGATGCGTGCATAGGTGGTTCTGCCATATTCTTCTGTTTCTGGGCACCTGCAGTAAAATTTCCCAATTGCATTTCCGATGGCTTTTAGCGAAGAGAGATTCCAGAGATGCAGGGGTAGACTTGGCAATCTCACCCAAACTGGTGCTGAGGTTATCACTGCTGTAGAGGGATCGAATGATGGGTTCCATGGCTTCATGAATAGGCCTGATTTTTCCCAAAACCAGGGGCCGGAATCTAGAATGCATTGTCTGCTTTCAGGATTTTCAAAATCTACTATAAAGAAACCTCTAGCACACGGGTAGATATTAATTTCATCAGAAATGATAGGCTTCCATACCTCCGAGATCCAATTGTGGAGTGCTATCAGCCACGGCCAAAAACCATTGAACCAGAAAATTAGGGCACTTTCGGAGAACTTCAAAGCTTCATTGAGTGAGTCCTGGACCACTTGGATAGTGGGCGCTGGGGCTTCACTCACGATATGGGTAGGAGATTTCCCTCCAGAGGTGGATGAGCCACCAGTTATTTTTGCGAAGCTCGGAGCCATATTTTACGTAGATCTGCACCAGATCGAAAGCCAAACCGCAGATCTGAAGAGATAAGAACGTCCCACTCAACCTCAGATACTGACCAGCTACGTCCTCCACACGTTCCACTATCTCCATACGAACATCCACCGGATAGCAGATCTGAAGACCGACAAGCTGCGAGATACCGCAGATCTCAGATCTGAAGACTGATACTGCAGATATTTAAGATCATTAACAGGCTTCGCGATACTGCAGATCTGAAGACCGATACCGCAGATATAATAAGAATTGGGATACCGCAGATATAATAAGAACCTCCCACAGCGAAGAACCGAAGAACTGTAGAGAAAACTACGAAGAACTGCGAAGAACTGGAGAACTGCGAAGAACCGCAGAGAAAACTGCGAAGAACTGCGAAGTATGCGAAGAACTGTATATGCAGCCGCAGTGTGATTCACAAAGCTTTTGGTGCTTCTGTATAATGCAACCGGGGTGTCTTTATAAGTTTATAGCGAGGAAAAAGAAAGATCCGAACAATATCCCAGAAAAAGAATGGAATGGAGACTTCAACAAATTCCAGACTTGAAGTGTGGGTTGAATATAATTAGTCGACTTTCTTTGACGAGGATATTTCCAGAAACCTTGCCCGTGGCCTCCTGGAATGATATTGACGGCTAACGAGAAAGTCCGGTCACCGGTGGAAGGTCGCTTGCGGTAATTACTATTCAATTCCTAAGAAATTTCCGGAGTACTTCCCTGTGATGCTTGCAAATATACCATGGGCGGGGAAAGGACTGGTAACGAGATATAATAAGAACCTCCCGCAGCGAAGAACCGAAGAACCGCAGAGAAAACTGCGAAGAACTGCGAAGAACCGGAGAACTATTTATTCATTTATTTATT